>SEYY01000625.1:25000-51015 GCA_009176605.1 Armadillidium nasatum
TCGGATGTCATATTTTCCAATTTGCGGATGCGGATGCGGATGCGGATGTTGAATTTTGGAGAAGTGCGGATGCGGATGCGGATGCGGATGCGGATGTTGAATTTTCGAAAGTGCGGATGCGGATGCGGATGTTGAATTTTCGAAAGTGCGGATGCGGATTTTGAATTTTCGAAAAGTTCGGATGCGGATGCGGATGCGGATGTTAATTTTGATGCGGATGCGGATGCGGATGCGGATGTTAATTTTGATGAGGATGCGGATGCGGATGCGGATGCGGATGTTAATTATATATATATATATATATATATATATATATATATATATATATATATATATATATATATATATATATATATATATATATATATATATATATATATATATATATATATATATATATATATATTCACTATCACCTTTCCCACTTTCGTGAGGTGGTGCCCGCCACAATTCCCTTATAAACATAACTATTCTTACCTTTTAACGCTTTCACCACCTCCCGCCATCTCTGTCTCCACAAATCTTCTACCCTCATCTAAACTCAAATTCCTTCCATCAAAATCACTCTCACTCCATCCATCCCTCTCCACTTCGGCCTTCCCCTCCCCCTACCCTTCCCCTATCTACATCGGATCTACGTACCTTGCCAACCATTCTGTTCTCTTTCATTCTTCACATATGTCCAAACCATTTTAGAACATCCTCCTCCTCTCTATCAATTACACCCTTCTTCCATTTACACATCTCTCTTATTCTTTCATTTCTAATCCTATCAATCCTTCTCAATTTATATATCGCTCTCAAATCTTTCATCTCAAAGACATTGAATCTTTTTCTCGACCGAGCACTTATCGTCTATGTTTCACACACATACAATACAGAAGGTGAACACATACATTCAAACATTCTTAGCTTTATTTCTTTCGAAATTTTTCCTTTCTTCCATACTTTTCTTAGGCCCCCCAATACTTTCATTCCTTCTACCACTCTGTTCTTTATTCCTTTTTCCGTCCCACCCTTACCTTCCACCCAACATTACTAGATATTTGAATTCATTCACCTCCTCAAGTTTCCATTCTCACACTTCTACAAACCAATTCCTCCCTCTACATTTCCTCATCCCAACCTCCAATCCTCATAACTTTATTCTTCGCTGGATTGAATTTCAATCTCTTGTTTGCAAATTTCCCTTCAAACTCTCTCACAAGTATTCTCATCTTTTCTCCAGATTCTGCCACCAACACATGCCGCATCATCTGCAAAAAGTAAAACATTCACTTCACATTCACCCTCCATATTTCTCAACGTAATACTCTTTCCTTCTCTCTCCATTTTTCTAAGTAAACCATTCATCAATTGATTAAATAACATGGAGATATTACAAACCCCTGTCTCAATCCCACTCCTATGCTAAACCAGTCCGATAGTTCTCTCTTCACCCTCACTCTTGATCTACAATTCGCAAATATATATATATATATATATATATATATATATATATATATATATATATATATATATATATATATATATATATATATATATATATATATATATATATATATATATATATATATATATATATATATATATATATATATATTAGTGATGGATCGGATGTCATATTTTCTAATTTGCGGATGCGGATGCGGATGCGGATGCGGATGTCGAATTTTGGAGAAGTGCGGATGCGGATGCGGATGCGGATGTTGAATTTTTGAAAGTGCGGATGCGGATGTTGAATTTCCGAAAGTGCGGATGCGGATGCGGATGTTGAATTTTCGAAAATGCGGATGCGGATGCGGATGTTGATTTTTGTGCGGATGCGGATGCGGATGCCATCACTAATATATAGGAATGTATACATTTGCATCAGCATCAAGGGATATTAAAAATTTGTCACTCAATATATCAAAATATATATATATATATATTATATAATATATATATATATATATATATATATATATATATATATAATATATATATATATATATATATATATATTTTTATTTATAGATTACTAAAGGTAACCGTAATCTTGGTTTTATTCTTTCTTAATCCCTTGTTGAGCTTAAAATGCATCCGACAATTGAAGTTTTATTAATTTAACATTGAACAGTTATTTATTAATAGATTATTATTAAAACACAATTACTTAATGGTTGAGCTTTCGTGCTCTTAACTGAGTCACATCTTCAGAACTCAGTTAAGAGCACGAAAGCTCAACCATTAAGTAATTGTGTTTTAATAATAATCTATTAATAAATAACTGTTCAATGTTAAATTAATGAAACTTCAATTGTCAGATGCATTTTAAGCTCAACAAGGGATTAAGAAAGAATATATATATATATATATATATATATATATATATATATATATATATATATATATATATATATATATATATATATATATATATATATATATATATATATATATACCTGAATTAAATTTTTGATCCAATAAATATATAGTAGTTATGGATTGGATGTCATTTTTTCTAATTTGCAGATGCGGATGCAGATGTTGAATTTTTTGAAAAGTGCGAATGCGGATGTTGAATTTTCAAAAAGTGCGGATGCGGATGTTAATTTTGATGAGTATTCGGATGTTAATTTTGATCAGGATGCGAATGTGAAGGCCATCATTAATATATATATATATATATATATATATATATATATATATATATATATATATATATATATATATATATATATATATATATATATATATATATATATATATATATATACATATATATATATATATATATATATTTCATTATCACCTTTCCCACTTTTGTGGGGTGGTGCCCGCCACAATTCCCTTACAACCAACCCCTTTCAACCCCTTTCACCACCGCCCTTAATCTCTCTCTGTCTCTACAAATCTTCTACCCTCTTCTAAACTCAAATTCCTTCCATCAAAATCTCTCTCACTCCATCCATCCATCTCCACTTCGGCCTTCCCTATCCCTACCTCTATCCACATGGAATCTAAGTACCTTGCCCACCATTCTGTCCTCATTCATTCTTCACATATGTCCAAACCATTTTAGCACATCCTCCTCCTCTCTATCAATTACACCCTTCTTCCATTTACACATCTCCCTTATTCTTTCATTTCTATGTTTCACACCCATACAATACAGAAGGTGAACACATACATTCAAACATTCTTATCTTTATTTCTTTCGAAATTTTTCCTTTCTTCCATACTTTTCTTAGGCCCCCAAATACTTTCATTCCTTCTACCACTCTGTTCTTTATTTCTTTTTCCATCCCACCCTTACCTTCCACCCAACATTACTAGATATTTGAATTCATTCACCTCCTCAAGTTTCCATTCTCACACTTCTACAAACCAATTCCTCCCTCCACATTTCCTCATCCCCACCTCCAATCCTCATAACTTTATTCTTCACTGAATTGAATTTCAATCTCGTGTTTGCACATTTCCTTTCAAACTCTCTCACAAGTATTCTCATCTTTTCTCCAGATTCTGCCACCAACACATGCCGCATCATCTGCAAAAAGTAAAACATTCACTTCACATTCACCCTCCATATTTCTTAACGTAATACTCTTCCCTTCTCTCCATTTTTCTAAGTAAACCATTCATCAATAGATTAAATAACATGTAGATATTACACACCCCTGTCTCAATCCCACTCCTATGCTAAACCAATCCGATAGTTCTCTCTTCACCGTCACTCTTGATCTACAATTCACATACATATATATATAATATATATATATATATATATATATATATATATATATATTATATATATATATATATATATATATATATATATATATATATATATATTAGTGATGGATCGGATGTCATATTTTCTAATTTGCGAATGCGGATGTCAATTTGGGAGAAGTGCGGATGCAGATGTTGAATTTTTGAATGTGCGGATTCGGTTGTTGAATTTCCGAAAATGCGGATGCGGATGTTGATTTT
This sequence comes from Armadillidium nasatum, assembly GCA_009176605.1. Lineage (NCBI taxonomy): Eukaryota > Metazoa > Arthropoda > Malacostraca > Isopoda > Armadillidiidae > Armadillidium > Armadillidium nasatum. Next base: position 28,982 of record SEYY01000625.1, read on the forward strand.
GGTGCGGATGGGGATGCCATCACTAATATATAGTATTTTCCAATGTAATAATGAACAAAATTAAGTTCCATTTCAATGTGAAGAAATATACCAATATTTAAAAAAAAAAAAAAAAAAAAAAAATTACTGAGCTGAATACCTTATTGACTATTTTAAAGTACCATTTCAATGTGCAGAAATTTGCCAATATTGGCACCAAAAATAAAAAAAATAAAATTATGAGCACCTTTTAGGGTATTTCTTTAATTGAACTGTGCCTTCATAGACAAGGGGCAAAAGGTTCTGTTAAATCCCTATATGAGTATGGGTTTACTCTATTTAGGAACCATGAGCCTATGAACCTATTCATATCCTTCCAGCAAAGATATGAATAAAATTTCTAGTAATAACTTGTAAAATTATAAGGAAGTAATTTTCTATTTTAATGTATTTAGTTTTAAATATTTTCATATTTAGAGTGAATACTAATATCTATCTGTTATGTAAATATTTTAAATAATTTTGTTTATTACAGTTCATTTTTGAAGCTTAATTTAAAAGATATTTCTAAAGATTTAAATGAAATATGGCTACTGAGAGATACAGTTTTTCTCTTACAACTTTCAGGTATGTGTTTATTTTCTTTATTCAAAATCATAAAGTATATTTTTTTATAAAATTTGGGTAATTCCATGTGAAGTGGACTAGTGCTGCCCACTCGACCATCTTCAATTTTAATAAAATTTGGTGTACACATGTTCCTTTCTATGCCCTAGAAACTAAGATCTGCCAAATTTTTGGTTCCACAACCCATTTCCCATGAAATGTTAAAATGTTAAAAATGACAAATGTTAAAAATGACAAAATGTTAAAAATGACAAAAATGTTAAATGTTAAAAATGACAAAATGTTAAAAATGTTAAAAATGACAAAATGTTAAAAATGTCAAATGACACAAATCACCAACTTTTGAGAAAACTATCAAATTGAAGGTTATTAAAATGCATGGATATACAGACTTTTGTCAATTAAACATAATCTGAAAGTTGCATAGTTTTTTAGCAAATTAATGGAAAAGTCATGAAAAAATTCATTTTTTAAAAAATTGACAAATTTGATGTGCCACAGTCCTGGGCAAAACATTTTCAAAGATTCATACTAAGCATTTCTATTAAAACAGTTGCATTTTATTAGTTTATAAAAATTTCAGCACCCATAATACCTTCTTTGATGAGATATAGCCTAAGTATAGCCCACAAAATTTTTTTAACCCAAATTTACCTATTTTTGAACTAACATAAAGATGACACTTGATGAACTAAAATGTGTCACATACTTCAGTGAAGGTTCAACTGCACAATATAGAAATTACAAATTTTTTTGAAAATTTGTAATCATTATTAGTATTTCAGCATCAAAACTGAGTGGAATTTTTTTTCCACTAGCCATGGTAAGTCACCTTGTGATGGCATTTGTAGTACAGCAAAACGGCCAGTTGCACTTGCATGCCTTCAATGTCCAAGAGAAAGTCCATTTCTTTCTTCTGCAGATTTGTTTGAATGTTGTAAAATATAAGGTTCTTTATCTTGCAAGATGATATTGAGTCTGCAAGGTTATATATATCAGGAAGAACAGTTTTCAAATACTTCTACGATGCTGATATTCAAGATAACCATCAGTTTGTACCAATAGATGCAAATAGAATAAGTGTAAATAGGGTTTCAAATGACTCTACATTATTCGTGGCTAATGTTTGTAAATCACATGAGAAAGAACATGGTTTCAACATGCAAATATCTGATCTTCAGCCAGGACAGTTTGTTGCTTGTATGTATTATAATCACTGGTGGATTGGCAGCATTTGTAAAATTTCAGTTGATCAGTGTGATGCACTTGTCAATTTCATGCATCCACATGGTCTTGGCCTTTAAATAGGGACACATGCTAGATTCCCGAAGAACATGTACTTGCAGTCCTTGTGCCAACAACTAAGGATGCACCGATTAATCGGCAGATAATCGGTAATCGGCCTAATCGGTCATATCGATTAATCGGCTATTCACTTGATTAATCGGCCGATTGCTTAAATCCTTTACCAGAACAAATCAACCTTTACAAGACAATTTTATAACTGCCAAGTTAATCATCAGATAGCTTCGACACAGTAACAAATAACAATACCAATATAATTTTCAAAATTGTTTGTCATTTTGTGCCTCGGCTGCTATTATGGCTTTTGCCTTTTTTTTTTTTTTTTTTTTTTTTTTTTTTTTTCCTTATCAAGAAATCATTCATAAATTATGAAACATTAACATATTATAATTGACTCATTATTAATACAAATACATACATACAAATTGCATAAAAATACTACTAAATTTTGGCAGTTTTCCATGTTTTCTGTTTATACTGTTGCCTCTTCAATTCATGTTGTCTTCTATCTCAGCTCTCAAGCTCATCAGTATTTAAAGTTCAATACTCTTAAGTTATAATGCAGAAACATAAGAGTTTCCCCATTTTCAGGACACAGCCTTTTCCTTGTAGGTTCATAGTACTAAAAAGTCTTTCACTCTCAACAGATGATGGTGGTGCGCTTAGATATTTTGAAGCCAAATTGCTCAATATTGGTAAAGTCTCCTGTGTCTTTTTCAATTTTTCAACCAAAGTTATGGGTCTTCGCTTCTTTGAAGTGTTTATAGAGTTAAATATTGATCCAGTTCCTTTGAGCATCTACGAGTAACAGATTTACTCCTCTTGAGTTTGGGTTGCACATCTGTTGTACTTGCAACGTCTAAGTCTGAATTTATTTTCATAGGCTTATTTGACTCAAAATCATCTAACAGTTTTGAAAGGGAAACAGTTTTAGGTACACTTTCATAAGTTTCATTATCTTGATCATCATTAGAAGAGCTGTCTCCTGTTTGACTATCAATAGAATTTATCTCAGATTGATGTTCTACAATATCTATAACCCATTTCTTAATAGTGTCTTCTTTAATGTCATCCTTTTGAAATTTCAATTTAAATCTGGGATCGAGAAAAGTAGCCAAGAACAGAAATTTTTCATTTGTGTATGATGCAAATCTTTTTTTCAGTTGATGCACTGAATTCTTCAACAGTTGATATAATTCCACTAAATTCACCAGTATGTTTGGTAGCTTTTAATAGAAATAATCTGAGAGCTAATATTGTAGGGATTATCATTGATATAGTTGATGTTCTGTTACTTGATTCTTTGCTGATGTCTTCAAATGGACTTAATAACTGGACAACTTTTTCAACAATTGTCCATTGGTAACTTGATAAAGTTGGAATGTCATTGTCAACAGCATACATTATAAGAGCTTTTAGCTGTTCTAAATTTATTTTCAACATATAATATGTTGAATTCCAGCGAGTAGACACATCTTGAATCAGTTTATGTTTGTCCAATTTAAGCTGCTCCTGGATTTCGGTTAATTTGCTAATCGCTAATGAAGAATGATTAAAGTGTGATACTATTTTTCTGCTATTTGCAATTATATTGCTCACAGCCTTTTGCGAAAATATTGAATCATTTACTGAAAGTTGCAATGTGTGTATGAAACATGATAGTGACTGTACACCACACTTCCCTCATACCACCAACCATATTTGCGGCGGAATCTCGTAGTACAAGAAAAATTTTGTTGGAGATCTTATACTCATTCAGAACAATGTGTAGTTGTTCACTTATTATTTCAGCTGTATGTGAACCAGGGAAAGGAACAACTCTAAGCACAGCTCTACATTGTTCAAACTCATCTGAAAGCCAATGGCCTGTCACACTCAGAAATGGAGCATTATTTGTTGAAGCTGTCCAAATGTCTGTGGTCAAAGAAAGACTGCTAATTTCATTGAGCGATATCTGAATTTTTGCTTTTACTTTCATAAATATATCCGGGATTATTTTGTCTGTGAAATATTTTCTTGATGGAATTCTGTAATTAGGACAGAGTTTTGCAATAAGCCTTTGGAATCCAATGTCAGATGTTAAAGAATATGGTTGAATATCAACAGCTATCATGTCTCCTATCAAATAATGTATCTCTTGGGACTTGTGATCGTTAATATTCCAAATTTTACTCTTTTCTAAAACTGATTGTATAGTTGGTTGAACTTTTTTTTGGAGGCTCATAGTTGCTGCAACCTTGCTTCTGAAGTACTTGGCTGTGACCAATCATATTGCCTTTTCAGCTTATCCGTTTCAGCTTTTGCTTCATCTGAATTGAATTTCTTAATGTGGTTCAACATATTTGTCGTTGTATAACTCTTTTCAGATTTGCCACCTCTTGATATGGTGGCTTTACATAATTTAAAAATACATTTACTGTTTATCCTTAGGATGAACATCAAAATACTTCCAACAATAACTGGTTGACATACTGCTTTCGTTATAAAGTGTAATTAATATTTAATTATTTATATCTCTATAATCGAGATTCTAGAATCTAGAGTTATTTTTAAAATTTAAAATTTTTATTTTTTTATTCTGAAAAGTAAGCAATAAAAATGATTTACATTAATAATGGAAACATGCCTAGTTATTAGTAATAAATAATAATGTTGATAACTGCTTTTTCTCAGTATTAATTTAAATTAGGTGTAATTGATGAAAGGCCGATTAATCGGTAATTGGCCGATTAATCGATAATCGGCCACTTGGCTTATCAGTACACCCCTACCAACAACCACATCCACTAGATGAAATTGGTTTCTTCAAAAACCTGCAATTCAATTTTTTAATGAAAAGTTTCTCACAAGGTTCTAATGACTATTCATAATTTGGGACATCATGTGTAAAGTTTTCAGTTCAATTCTGATTTGAATTTATAGTATAAGTTTCTTTGTTTTTTGATGCCTCTGGTCTGGGATCCATTAAGATACCCACAGTCAGGTCTGGGAACCTGTAATAAATAACCCATATTCAGACTTGGAAACCTGTGACAAAGAAACCCACCACCTGTGGCTAGACTTGCATGGATGTTGGGTGTGACCTCTTTGCAATGGGGTTACCAGTTCAAAAAACTAATAGTGACATAGCCACCATGGACCAAAGCAAAAACATATGTGTACTTACAATGTTTTATATTACTTCATTTGGAAATTTTTACATAACAAATTTTTTTAACATTATTTCCAAAGACACCAAAAAGAAACTAGTATATACTGATAGAGAAAAATGTGCTCCTTCTATTGATGGTAAAATCAAGAAAATCGGTTATGACATATTTTTGCTGTGTTATTTTTATTTATATAATTATTTTTTTTTTTATCTCTCCTCCGGTGGGCAAAAGCCGGAGGCCTACCAAATTCCACCAGAGTTGGGAAAAATCTATCCTGGTCGATGGGGGCTGACATGTCCAGATACACGTCGTTTGAAAGTATGCAAGTCAAAGGAAGTTGGGAAAATAGATAAAGGGAGTGTGTTCCAGACTTTACCAGTAGAGTACATGTAAGATTGAGCATAGCGGTTAAGTCTGGGGTCAGAGAGTTGGATAGAGAAAGGATGAGACTGTGTAGAAAGAGAAGTCGCACGAACCCTTCTCAGTGGAGGAGGTATACGACGAGAGAGTTCAGAAGAGCAGTGTCCATTGTAATAGCGATAGTATAGAGAGAGTGACGCAACATTTCGACGGGCAGAAAGAGATTGGAGAGAATTAGTGAGAGCAGGAGAGTTGATAAGGTGAAAAGCTCTAGACTCCACCTATTCCAGGAGAGCTGTATGAGTGGAACCACCCCAGATGTGCGAAGCATACTCCATACATGGACGGACAATACCCCTATACAGAGCAAGCAGCTGGGGTGGGGTGAAATAATTCTGAAGGCGCCTCACAACACCCAACCTCTTAGAAAGAAATAGAAAGAAGGTCATTAATGAAAAGCAGTGAAAGTGTTGGAGATATGACAGAACCCTGAGGAGCACCACTATTAATAGAGTTAAAGGAACAACGGTGGCCGTCTACAACAGCAGCTATAGAACGACCAGAAAGGAAATTAGAGAGATCGCAGAGAGAAGGATAAATACCGAAAGAGGGAAGTTTAGAAATCAAAGCTTTGTGGCAGACTCTATTGAAGGCTTTCGATATGTCCAGCTCCACAGCAAAGGATTCACCCAAATGCCAAAGAGCGGAGAGCCAAGAGTCAGAGTTCAAATATAGGTAAATTTGGGTAAAATAATTTTGTGGGCTACATTTAGGTTATAATATCTTATCAAAGAAGGTATTATGGGTGCTGAAAATTTTACAAAGTAATAAGAGGCAACTGTTTAATAGAACTTAATTATGAATCCTAGAAAATGTTTTATTCAGGAACTGTTGCACATCAAATTTATCAATTTAAAATTGCTGAAAAAGCTATGCAACTTTCACTCTTTAAACTTTCAGATTATGTTTAGTAGACAAAGGTCTACTAAACATAATCCATCTGTTTTCATAACCTCTAATTTAATAGTTTCTCAAAATTATCACTCAAAGTTACCCCTGATTGTCTTGGAGATGAACCCAACATTCTAGACCTTTTTCTAACTGCTAAGCCTTCTCCTTATACTGTTAAACTCTTTTCTCCTCTGGGTTCCTCTGATCACCTTATCTCTATTTCCTCTTCTATCTCTTCAAATCTTACACAGGAAAGACCCCCTTTTATTGGAAGGAAATGTTTGTAGCATTTTGGTGCTGCAAGTTGGTTGTACTTCTTTGATCTCCCATGAGAGGGGTCCCTCGGAGTATGTGTGCAGAATGCATTACCAAGGTGATTCTGCAATAGAGGCATACATTCCATTTTCTATCCCTTCTACTAAACAAACCTTGGTTTAACCCTGCTTGTTCTGATGCAATCCTCTGTAGGGATGTTGCCTTCAGGGATTACCATCATCTTCAAACTCCAGAAACTTATATTTCATCCCAGAATCATACAAAATCTATCCTTCAAAACTAAAGATTCTTTTCTCCTTAGGAAATGCAATAATCTTTCTAGTTCCTCCTCTTCATGTTCTTTCTGGCATTTTGCAAAAAATGTTGCTTCATCATCTTTCCTTATTTAATATCTTCCGATGGCACAACTACTGTTTTACCTTCTTCTGAAGCTGGTCTTCCCTCAAACTTTTGCCTCTAATTCAACCTTAGACGATTCTGGAGCTATACCTCCTCCTTCAACCCCTTCCAACTCATTTATGCCTAAAATTAGAATTTGTTCTAAAGACATCATTTCTGCTCTCTCTGAGCTTAATCTATGAAGATGTATGGTCCTGATGGAATTCCTCCTGTGGTTCTCAAAACTTGTGCTTCTGATCTTGCATCCTTCCTTGGTAAACGATTTTGTTTCTCTTTCTACTTCAACCTCCATTCTTGATGGAAATGCTCTCTCATTCAGCTTGTGCTGAAGAAGTGGGGGACCCCTCTCAACACTCCAACTACAGTCCCATACCTTTGACCTCTGTTCTCTCTAAAGTCTTCAAATCTATCCTTAACAGGAAGATTTGGAAAAATCTCATTTCCTCAAATCTTATATCTGATCGCCAGTATGACTTTTGAAAGAAATGCCCTACTGGTGATCTTCTTTCCCTTCTCTCTGACTCTTGGTCCTCCACTCTTCAGCATTTCGGTGAATTCTTTGCTGTTGTGCTGGACATATTAAAAGCCTTTGATAGAGTCTGACACAAAGCTTTGATTTCTAAACTTTTCTCTTTCAGTATCTATCCTTCTGTGATTTTCTCTCTAATTTCTTTCTGGTTGTTCTATAACAGCTGTTGTATATGACCACCGTTCTTCCTTTAAATCTATTAATAGTAGTGCTCCTCAGGGTTCTGTCCAATCCCCAAAACTTTTTCTATTTTTTTTTTTTAATAACCTCTCTTATTACCTCATCTCCTATCCACTCCTATGCTGATGATTCCACCCTCATTACTCCTTATTTTGAAAAACATCCCTCCCAACAGTAGTTGATAGACTTGAGAAGAGTAGCCTTTGAGCAACTAACCTCTGATTTTTCATCTAAATCAAATTGGGGCAGAGAAAAAAAATTTTTTTTCAATACTTTAAAAATTCAATTCCTCCATCTCTCCACTCTCCGCAATCTTGCACACAACTATGTTGTCTTTTTAGACAACACACAACTCAAACCTTCATCTGTTCATAATATTCTTGGTGTTCCTTTTCTCATGATCTTTCTTGGAAAGATCACATTACTTCTCATTTTAAACAAGCTTCTAAGAGGTTTATTGTTCTGAGTCTGTCAGAATTTTTTCATGCCACCCCAGTTGCTTGCTTTTTATATGGGTGTTGTTTACCCCTGTAAGAAGTATACTTAACACATCTGTGATGGTTCCACTCATACAGCTCTCCTTGAGATGGTGGAATCTAGGGATTTTTCTCTCTATTCCCCTGCTCTTACTCTCTCCAATCCCTTTCTGCCCATCGAATTGTTGTGTCACTCTCTCTATTACAAAGGACGCTGCATTTCTGAACTCTCTTGTAGCATACCTCCTCCATTGAGAAGATCTCGTGTGACACGCCTGTCTCCACAGTCTCATCCTTTCTCTGTCCATCTCTCATTCCCCAAACTTAACTACTTGGCTCAATCTTACATATACTCTACTGATAAAGTCTGGAATACACTCCCATTATCTGTTTTCCCAACTCCCTTTGACTTGCATACTTTCAAAGATTGTGGAGAAGATATTTATATTAAAAAATGACATTTTCAACCTTTTGTGTGTGTGTTGGGGGGGAGGTGACTCAAGAACCACTTTTCTTTGGGAAATGGGATCTGGAACCTAAAATTTGAAAGATCTCAGTTTCTAGGGCATTGGAATATGTGTACAAAAAATTTTATTGACATTGAAGATGGTCAAATGGGGATGATCTCAAAAATTGGTCCACTTGATATGGAATGACCCTTATTTAATTTAATTTAGCAGACTAACAGTAAACTAAACACCTTCAGTGTAATAATTTTGCAAAAAATGTTAACTTTTTTCATCTTTCCTTCCTCTTGTATCTTCTGATGGCACCACTTCCGTTTTCCTTTCTACAAAAGCTGAGCACATTTTCTCAAACTTTTTCCTCTAGTTCACCTTTGATGATTCCAGATCTATACCTCCTCCTTCAACTCCTTACAACTCATTCATGCCTAGTATTTTAATTTCTTCTAAAGAGGTAATTTCTGCTCTCTGAGCTTAACACTAAGAAGGCATATGGTACTGATGGTATCCCTCCTTTGGTTTTCAAAAATTGTGCTCTGAGCTTGCACCCTGCTTTTGTAAACTATTTCACCTCTGTTTTTCTACTTTGACCTAGAAGCATGTGCTCATTCAACCTGTGTCGAAGGGATACCCTTTTCAACTCTTAACTATTGTCCTGTTTCTTTAACTTCAATTATTTCTAAAATTTTGAAGCTATCCCAAACTGAAAGATTTGGAAGCATCTCAATTTTTCTAATCTTATATCTGATCGCCAGTATGGTATATAATTATAAATCTTAAAAAGGAATATATATTTATTTACCTAAAATCAAAATAAACTGAAATAGTTTTTAATATTAAAAGGAATATTTAATTACTTAATATTAAACAAATTCACCATTCCAAATATCTACACAACCCATCAACCATAAGAAAATAATCAATCCCATCATTCTGAACAGCATTTCTCAGCCTTTTTATCCTTGTGACTCCAAAAAAGACCAGAGCATAAAGTTAATAACCTCACAATCCCTAATTATCTCTTATGACTAGCAAGTGTCAAATTCAAAAGCGCAGTTTGGGTTGTTTATCTTGTATCAGGTGTTAAATTCAAAATTGTGGATTTAGAGATTTATCATACAGTTGATTAATAAATTTTAAATACTTGCTACAATTATATTGTAAGGTTTGGCCTGTATTTTAACCAAACAAGAGAAAATAATAATTGAGGAACACTCACTTTGTTAAGAAAATCCTCTGGTAAAGTTGTGGCAGTGTTGATGAACTTAGGTGGTTGCACCATCCTCTTCGGATGGACACTGTTGATGAAGTGATGATGATATCTGGCTCCAACGATCAGCTGAACTCAAGACCTTTGCAAGAGCAATGGGATCACTAAAAGGAACAGCTTCAGTAGGCTTACGATGATTCAAAAAAATGGAAGGTTCATTGAAAAACACAAGAAAAAACAAATCCTTTAATCGTTGAAAGATGGATAATGAATAATAAACAAGGTCGTTGTCCAAGTACGAACAGTAGAAAAAACTTTAATGAACGAGGAAACAGTAAAAATTAGTGCATTGGTTTGAAAAGAAACTGATGGGTATATTGGTTTCTCAATTGACTGTTTGTCAAATAAGAAGACACCCATCATCACTTCAATAAAAAGAAGAAGAACTAAGAAGTTGACTGATAACTTAGAACCAGTTATTGTTGGGTTCTAAATTTAGTAATTGAATGTTGAACAGGAGAACTATTGTTTATTTTAGTTTTCTAGTTAGCACTGAACAACTGGTTTCCACACAGCTCCTGGCTTTGAAAAATAGAAAACTGGTTGTTGATGCAGTCCCCTACTTGGAAACTGCAATACGAAAAATAAATTTCCTTTTATAAGATGTTTAATTATAATTATATTGCATAGAACTAACAATTAAAACACTAAGACTCACTATTCTCCATAAAGTGGATCGAATATGATGTGATGAAATGAGTGCTATAAAGTTTTCTTCAATTTTACTTTTATTTTTTTTATTTTTTTTTTCTTCTTAATTTTGTTTATTTATAAATTTAAGAATATAAGAATCTAAAAGAAAAAGAAACATAACAGAAATTAGTAATCATAACTAAAAAGACAAAAAACAAAAAGACTTATTTTTTACAATTCCTCTTCTGAATCATCCCTTCTTTTCTTTTCTTTTTTTATTTTGACACAATCTTCGCCAGTTATTTCTGGAACAATAAAATTAATTAGCATGAGCACACAAAAATGTGCCCTTGCTCACAATATTTTGAAAACATGTTTTTAATTCGTTTTTAAATATTCATTTGAAAAAAATATATAACTATAAATTTTGTTCTGTTTAATTTAATGTTTAAAATATAGGCTAAGATTATGAAAGGATAAGAAAAGTTTTTTTTTTTTTTTTTTTTTTCATACATTGTGCTTTTCTTGTGACCCACTTCAACCCCCTGTATAATTGATCATAACCCCCAGGTTAGAAACTATATTCTATACAGACTACAAGCCCTTCATCTACATAAACTTTTTAGAACAATACAAAGCAGATGGAAGAAGATGCAATACTAGCAATGCAATTTTTCTCTATATAGCAAATAATCACAGTAAATGGAATGATGCTAGATTTCTATTTTCATCACGGTCAAAATATCTAAACTGCCTCATTGAAGCATTTTTTATTAAAAAACTTTAGATAATTTCAGTACCTCTCCTGGCTTTTTTGATATAGATACTGTACTTTTGGGTTATTTGAAGAGCATGTTTAATAAACTTTTTCCAAATACGCAATAGGAATCAAAATTAGTATTTTTGGCATTTTTGTGTTTTTTGTTTTCGAGTTTCTGACGATGTGAGGCTTCTTGCTCTTTCTCTTTGCCTTTTATCCTCAGTTGTGCTGATGAGAGAGAATAGTTAGTTCACTGAAACGTTCACTGCTCTTTTATCCTTGTTACTTTTTAATTTCTTTTTATTTCTTTGTTACTTTTCTTTTAACTTTTTATTTTCTTATTATTTTATAAAAAATGGTTTTAAATAGAGAAATATATTACCAGAATATGAGCGAGTTAGTTTTCCTTAAAAGTTATATATATATATATATATATATATATATATATATATATATATATATATATATATATATATATATATATATATATATATATATATATATATATATATACTTACTTACTTACTTTTTTTTTTTCCCCTTGGACCTTCCTCACTGGAAGGACCACACTGCATTTAGAAAATTCGCAATGGCCGCCGACCGTACCCAAAGGTCTCTCAGAGAGGAGATTTGATGGAGGGTTCTGTGTTGCGTAAGGGTGGAGCATCTCAGAAGTAGGTGTTCTCTTGTGTCTGGTTCTTGCATACATCTTTGACATATTGGGAATAGTGTGTTTTGTATATTGAATCTATGTTTGTATGCTTGTAGGTTAGGGTGGTGGCCTGACCTTAGTCTGGATAGAGTAATTTGGGTTTTGCGTGGTAATGTGTTTTGTGTATTTGCTATGTCGGTGGGTTGTTCATTGAGAAGATGGTTTGGTTGGTGGGTGTTAAGATAATTTAGTGTTATGATGGTGTGTATGTGTTTGATTAGGGGTGTGTTATTTGCAGTATGTGGAATGGTTCTGAATATGTCACTGTAGTATAGGGCAGGGGATGATGGAGGTAATTTTAGACGGTGTCTTGTGTGGTGTTGTAGAGTATAGTGACAAGGGTGTGATATGTCTAGGGTGTTTGTGTAGAATTGGGTTCCTATCATGGCTAGGTGAACACAGATCGAGAGTATTTTTGTTTCTTCGTGTAAATGCTGAATTGGAGTGGCTCTAGTGCAACCTGTGATGATTCGAAGAGCGGTATTTTGTGTTTTTTGTAATTTCTCTGTGTTTGAGGGTGAGGTGGCAGGGTACTAGGCTGGAGATGCGTAATTAAGTGTTGGTCTGATGAACTGTTTGTATGCTATGATGAGAGTGGCTAGTTCATTACTGAAATTGTTATGTGACAGTGTTCAAATGATGTTTAATTTCCTGTTTGCAGTGTTGGTTATGTTTAGAGAAGGTAAAGTGTGTGTCATATGTGAGGCCTATGATCTTTGGAAATTTATTTAAAGGAATGAGGGTATTATTTAGTTTTACATGGGGGTGGAGAGAAGATTGGTGTCTATCGGTAGTAATGAGGGTAATTAAGGATTTTTTGGGGGAAGCTGTCATTCTGTTTGATTTTAGCCATGTTTCCAGTTGTTGGATGTATGATTGAGTGAGTGTGGTGGCTGTGGGTATGGAAGGGTTTTGTATGAAAATGGATATGTCGTCAGCATATATTATTAGTTTTGTATCTGGTGTTTGTGGGGTGGGTAGGTCTTCTGTGTACAGATTAAATAATAGAGGGGATAGGATGGCTCTCTGTGGGACACCATTTCTTAGTTTTACTGTTTTTGAAAGATGGTTTTTGTTGGAGACGAGCTGTACGATCAGAGAGTAAGTTGGAAATCCATTTTTTATAATTGTTGGGTATAGGTGAATTGGATTTTTTGATTGAGGTTATGTTTAGTGACTGTATCAAATGCTTTGTTGATGTCAATGGCAATGAGTATGGTCCTGTGGGATGGTTTTTTGTTCAAGCCAATTATTATGCTTTGAGAGATAGTGGTGAGGGACGTGGTGGTTGAGTGGGATTTCCTGAATCCATGTTGAAATTGTGGGGTTTGCATGAGTGGTTGGATTTTTAAATAAATGAGTTTTTCTAAGAGTTTGCACAGTGTGGATAGGAGGGAGATGGGGCGATATGAGGATGGGAGGTTTGGGTCTTTCCTGGGTTTTAGTTTGGGGGTAATTATTGCCTTCTTCCAAATTGCAGGGATAGGAACATAGGAACAGGAAAATAGAGACAGTTTGAAGCCACAAGGGCCTATCGAGACTGTCTCAGTCCAAACAAATAATAATAATAATAACAATAACAAAACTAGTACATGCACAAAAGACTAGGTCTATCCCTTCCTTAGTTATCAGTTCATTCATGCAAAGATAAAAGCAAAACCAAGCCCAACTACACATGCAGCATTCAATGAACCATCACCCACTACAAAAAAAAACTGCCATTAGGCTTAGTCATAGGTTGATCTGTTGATCTAAAAATTCATATATACCCACCAATTTGGCTTAGTCAAGTTATATTATATAATACCTAAACCATCCATAAATCTATCTAGCCCCCTTTTAAATTTGACAAGAGAATCACAGTCAACAATCTCTTCTGGCAAGTCATTCCAAAAATTAACAACTCTATTACTGAAAGAATATTTTCTTAGATCGAGATGGCATGGCTTCTTTTTAATTTTCTTATCATGTCCTCTAGTTACTCTTCCACGGTCCAACATAAAGTATTTTTCAATCTCTGTATTACTGTCAGATGCAAATATCTTGTAAACTTGTATCATATCCCCTCTGAGAAATCTCCTTTCAACTGAGAACATTCCTAACTCCTTCAACCTCTCTTCATAGCTCTTATTTTCAAAGCCAGAAATCATCCTTGTTGCTCGACGTTGTACTCTCTCCAGCATATCTATGTCTTTTCTCAAATGAGGAGCCCAAACCTGTGCACAATACTCTAATGATGAAGTTGTATGTGTAAGATTTGTTGTATATTTGGGTTAGATATGTTGTAGCTATATATATATATATATATATATATATATATATATATATATATATATATATATATATATATATATATATATATATATATATATATATATATATATATATATATATATATATATATATATATATATATGGGTTGAAAATTGGTATTTTAATTTCACACCCTGCACGGAGTTCAGTATGGATTTCTGTATGATATGAATTATTGGAGCTATGCGACCTCCCCTACCCCTTGCATGCTACCCCCACTAAAATGAAAAAATGGATAAAAATTGAAATTTTCATTATTGAACAGGCTTTAATGTTAAGAATACAATTGAAAAGAAACAATTTATTTTTGAATAAAAACTAGTGCTAGATATACAATATTATACAAATATGTATCATACCTTTACCTCTTACAAACTTCTTTGTATTCAAAAGTTGGCATAGATTTCCTTGATTCCATGACATTCAGAATATATTTGTCTGTTTTCATAGCCAATTCGATCTTCTGAGGCTATGAACTGACTGGGGCCTCAACCCAGGCAAACCCCGGGCAGTTTTACTGACCCTAGCCCCTCCCCCATCTAAAAATCAGGGAAAACCAGGGTTTTCCTGTCAGGGTTAAAATGACAAATTATACTTAAGGGGACAGTTCAATTTCAGAATTTTTTTTTTTAATTTTCAGACAATTCATTTTCAGTGTAAATTGGGTTTTCCCGGTGTAAAGAGTCCATTTCTAACATTTTTCTGAGTCTATAATATTAAAAGTTTTCTTTGTTTTGAAATTTGACCCTTTTCCAAATGAATGGCGGAGTCAAACCACTTTTTGGAATAACATGAAATTTGGACTATATATTCAGAATTCGATGGGCTACAAAAGCTTCTAACAGACTTTTGTTCCCAGAGTTATAGGGAAAATGTTATAAGCCGAGAACTGAGAAACTTTTGAACATTTTTTTTTTTTTTTTTTTTAATCCACCTTTTCAGACAAAAAAAAAAAAAAAAAAAAAACTGCAACTATAACATTTCTTATTTTTGGTGGGTGTATAGAGGACGGATGAGGCTACAAATTCCTCTCCATACTTTATTTTATGTGATTCGTTTGTTTCGAGATATAGCCTCCAAAAAGGTCCATTTTTGACCAAATTTCAAAAATTTCCAAAGTTTGAGAGGCTTTATCTCGCTTCAAACAAATACCATTTAATAATGCACAAAATAAAAGTTGTAGCTCTGTTCCTTCTCTAAACAATATCCAAAAAAAAAAAAAAGTTAGTAGGTAGCTTTTTTTTTTTTTTTTAATTTTTTTCTCCGGAAGAGTAGATTAATGCAAAAAAAAATTTTTTCTAGATGTGATATCAAAAATCTGCTCCCATCAATGAAAGAAATTAGGGCAAAGATTATTCTGTAAAGTTTTCAGCTCATCCGGACCAGTGGTTTGACCCAGCTATTAATTTTTTTTTCAACTTTGGGTCCAAACAACTTTCAAACTGTTTTATGCTCGGAAAAATGCTCGAAATCAACTCAGAACTTCAGGAAAAAACGCATATACACTGAAAATTTCAGCTCAATTAGTCAAATAATAATAAAATTTTTTTCTAACAAAATATAAGAAAATTAAGATTTTTTTCTTGTTTATTCAATATGTTTTCTTTTTTGTTATCCTTTTCTGCTTGTGAGTGTACATCTTTGTGTTTTGATTTTAGATGCCCCATAAAGATTTGGTTGAAAATTTTTTACTTGTGGCACTCATAAGTCCACTTCTAATTTTCTGTCTGCAGATGTTACATTTAGCTATTTCGAACCTATCCTGTAACATTGTAAAGCATTCCAATACTGCAGAAGCTGATCTTTTAGCCATATTGACTGAAAGTATAAACGAAATAATAATTTTGAAATAATGTAGCTAAATGATACAAGTTTGATACATAGCATTAAAATAACAATGACATGTATAAATGCAGGTTATATTGATAATTTTATATCCTACATTTTTTCAAACCTTACCTTAGGGTCTTACCTAAGTAAACCTATTGAATCACTATTATGAATCAGAATTTTATTTTTTTTTATTTTTTACTTTAAAACTTTTATACAAAATCTGTAATTTTGTTTTTTTTTTTTTGTTTTTTTTTGAGAAAATGCATAAAATCATTAATTTCAGTGAATGTTGGCTATTCTACTCCTTCCTTATAATTAAATTTATATCTAATTTTCTTAACCTAAAATTTCAGTACTTTTGACCTCTTTACAAATTTTAGGCAACCCCTACCCTGGCAAAATTCCGGCCCCAGTCGGTCCCTATCTGAGGCCCTAGTGACTAAGCTAATTGCATGTCACACACCTTGGGTGTGACATGGAAAAGGAGGAAGTGTGATGGGTTTTATCATAGCTTGAAGTAGATCATCATTTGAAATATCTTGTAAGAGTGGTGGGTAAGTGACGGTTTCCTTGTTCCAGTCAATCATCTCAGTATAAGCATTAGCATTGAAAGTAATATTATTTCTTATTTGTCCTCTTCTGGTTCTTGCTTATATTATACGATCAACAGCTGTCTTTCTAATTTCTACCCTACAATCTGTGATCATTGAAATAAAAATGTTTTCTGGCTGAGCAAAGTAAGCATTGTTCCTGAAAACATTTTCCATGATTATGTGATGCTCCTCCCTCTGATTTCTGATGACAGAAATTAAGTAATAAAAATTCATAGCACTGTCTGTATCTTTTGCATGTGATTTAATCCGGAACCAACCTGGGGATATATTTCTAATATGATCATAATTAAATCCTGGAGATTTTTTTCTGGGTTTGTTGTTGAAACATATAACCAGAGGATTCTTTTTGCTCTTTTTAGCCATCTTGCATGATGCTAAGCTTCTGGAGATTTTAAAGCCAACTCCTTTGAAATGGTAACAGATTTTATTCCAACACACATCTCATAGAGATATTTTTGTTCATCACTGAGATCTTTTAACTATTTCTTCAGGAACCTCAATTTCACATTGCACAGGTGTAAATTCGATGATTTTTGCTTGCATTAAATTGTGACATTTTATTTCCTATCAAACCTTCAAAGCTTTTCAGACCCGTTGTTTTGCCATCGATACTTTCGAATACATGTCTAAAGGGTATATAATTCATTAGCATGTAGGAGGCATATTAGCTACTGAAGAGGCCTCTCAATGTGAATTTAAATTAATTTTATTATACCACCTATACTTCCTGTGTTTACAACTGTTCTGTCACAGATAATTGCTTTAAGTGAATTAAAACTGTGTGTATCAGTAAGAAAGGTGACTAATTCATCTGCTATGCATTGAGCGCTTTCATTGTCAGGAGTGATGTGATCCATGTAGATATCACCAGGTTCTTTAACAACATGTTCTGTCCCTATAAATTTTTTGATTTGATCTTTTCTTCCATCAAAACCCATGCACATAATGTTTTGGTGCTGCAACTTGCGTAAAGTCTCTTTTCTCAATGTCTCTTTTTCTTTCCCTTTCTACTTTCTTTCTCTTAGCATATTGCCTTGATTGAGGATCCCCAAATCTTCCAAAGCAGCATTAACAATTGCAGCAGCAGTCCTACTAATGCTGTATCTCTTTACTGTCACATACAATTTATCATATGTAAATCTGTTTTGATTGTTTTCTCATAATTCAAAATCTGGAAGAAATGATGAATCACTTCTTGTCTCACTTTAAATATTTTCGTGAATGTCGTCAGAAGAATCAGAGTTACTATATGCAGAACTACTAGCAAAACCACTACATGACATTTTTGCATGTTCAAGTTTTTCATATCTTTAATGAGTTCTTTTTCTTGCTTCAGTAGTGACCCTATCTAGTGCACCAAGCTGGTTAATTTTGTTTTTGTCCAACAAATGATTCCCACTCGATCATTGGAATTCTAATATTACATCTACAATCAGTTATGCTGATTTTCTTATTAAAGCAGGTACATTTACAAATATCAAACATCTCATCAAATGTCATAAGCTTTTCCATAAAAATTATATTTCTTTGTTTGATTGGAACTTTATTGAGTTTGGTAGCTGACATTATCAAGCATTCAACTTTCATAGCAATTGTCTCAAACTATATATAAGGAAATGAAAACGCATTCCATGTGTGTGTCTTACATCTTTTGCTACTCTTCAGTAACATTCTTTTGCCATTGTTGTGCCCTTCGATTTCATTACCTATTACATTACAAATAAGTAATGATGAAAGACATCAGCCTTCGAAGGGATATCGAGGTTGAAATGGATGTTGACTGACCAAATGAGGCATTGTGAGTTTTACTTGCTAGTTGATATCATTATTATTATTATTAATGTATTAAGATAGTGAAAAATATCTGCAATTAGTCTTTATCTGAAAAATTAAAACAAAAGTTTGTAAGCATATAAATAACATCCATTGAAACTTAACATTTATTAGTATTTGGTAATCAGTGGGCATTTTGTGTATCCCTGCAATGTTTGGTCAGTGGCCAGTGGTCACTTGTCAAGTGTTCATTACTCTCAGAGGCATATAAGAAGATAACATTCCTTAATTAAAACCAACCAAGTTCAATGGTTTTAAGTTCAGACTAGTTGTTTGCAATCACCAACAAACCTAGGACAAAAGGTGAGTGGGTATGCGAGGGGTACAGGTGATCACATATGATTCAAATTTTACCACATTACTCACGACGACAAATGGAACTACGTGCAAATTGTGGAATTATAAGAAAAATAAAAATTATATATGTTTCGACCCTCCTTAATATATATATATATATATATATATATATATATAATATATATATATATATATATATATATATATATATATATATATATATATATATATATATATATATATATATATATATATATATTTTAAAGCTAGCATGTGGCCAACCCCAGCCATTATTACTGGCCCTGACCTTGACTAATAATCAGGGAAAACTGGGGTTTATCTGCCAGGGTAATTGCAAATTATACTTATTAATGGGGGATTAAATCTATGAAAATTAAGATTTTAATTCCATTATTCTTTCATTATGTTATTGGGTAGGGCAAAATGAATGCAACATAAAGAGGAAATAAACAATTCATTCACATAAATCACTAGTTGCTATCAGAATCATTTTGAACATTTACATCATAAGCTTTAGAATTTGTGGGAGTGAAATGTTTAGGAGCAGAGGGAAGTGATAATTTTATATCTTACAATTTTTCAAACTTTAACGACCTAAGTAAACCAATTGAATCACTATTATGATCAGAAAAATATGTTTAAAATTTTTGTAGTGTTTTCAAAACTTTTATTGTACAAAATCTGTAAGTTTTTTAATGTTTTCTGAAAAAAATGCATATAATCATTAATTCAAGTGAATATTGACTATTCTACTTCTTTATAATTAAATAAATCTCAATTAAAATTAAATCTTAATTTTCTTAACCTAAAATTTCAGTGCTTTTGACCTCTTTACAAATTTTAGGCAACCCCATCCCCTGCCCTGGCAAAATTTCAACCCCGGTCAGTCTATAGATAACATTAAAAGATTATTTATGCATATGTACTTATATTTAAAAATAAGTGAAAAAAATTTTTAAACTAATTTTTTTTTTTTTTTATTATATATATATATATATATATATATATATATATATATATATATATATATATATATAATATATATATATATATATATATATATATATATATAATATATATAATATATAACAAAATGTTTTCCAATAAAATTGTATTTTTGATACCCAGTTTTCTTAAAGGTTTTTAATTGTGATCTTTTTAATTTTATTTCAATTAATTAGATTTAAGTAAAAGTACTATGCACATTTCTTTAGAAAAATTGTAAACCATTGTTAATATTTGAATTTAATTTGATTTTCCCCTCCTAGCCCATCAGGTAAACTTGTTCAGATTGAATATGCATTGGCAGCTGTTGCAGCTGGTGCTCCAGCAGTAGGAATTAAAGCAAAAGATGGAGTAGTTTTAGCTACAGAAAAAAAGCATAAATCGATTCTGGTGGAAGAGCATTCAATTATCAAAATTGAAATGGTTACTGATCATATTGGAATGGTATATAGTGGTATGTTTATTACATTAGCTATTGTATTATATATATATATATATATATATATAATATATATATATATATATATATATATATATTATATATATATATATATATATATTATATATATAATTTATATTTCGAAAGCCTTCGATAGGGACTGGTACAAATCTTTGATTTCTAAACTTCCCTCTTTCAGAATTTATCCTTCTCTTTGATTTTCTTTCTGATCGATCTATAGCTGCTATTGTAGACGGCCACCGTTCATACTTTAAATCTGCTAATAGTGGTGTTCCTCTTTATTCTGTCCAATCCCCAAAACTTTTTAAACTTTTCATTAATAATCTTCTCTCTATTACTTTATCATCTATCCGATCCTATGCTGATGATCTCACCAATCATAACTCCTTTCAGTTTGAAAGGACCACAACAGCAACAGTTATTTGACACTAGAAAGGTTGACTTGGAATATCTGAGGAAGAAATTGAGGAAGAGGAAGAGAAAACATTGTTTTTTTCAATGCCTTAAAAACTCAATTCCTCCATATCTCTACTCGAGACTATCTTCTACAAAACTATAACA
This sequence comes from Armadillidium nasatum, assembly GCA_009176605.1. Taxonomy (NCBI): domain Eukaryota; kingdom Metazoa; phylum Arthropoda; class Malacostraca; order Isopoda; family Armadillidiidae; genus Armadillidium; species Armadillidium nasatum. Next base: position 49,992 of record SEYY01000625.1, read on the forward strand.
TCTTCAAAAATACGCAACTCAAGCCTTCATCTGTCCATAATAATCTCTAGTGGTCTTTCTTGGAAGGATCACATTACTTCTCTTTCTAAACAAGCTTCTAATAGGTTGAGTATTCTGTTGCGCATTCGTGATTTTTTTACGTCAATCCAGTTGCTTTATCTTTATAGGGGTGTTGTTCTCCCTTGTATGGAATACGCCTCATACATCCGGAGTAGTTCCACTCAAACGGCTCTCCTTGACAAGGTGGAGTCTGGCTTTTCGTCTTAAGAACTCTTCCTTTCTCACATTCTCTCCAGTCTCTTTCTGCCCGTAGAACTGTTGCGTAACTCACTATATACAATCGCTAGTACAATGGACACTGCTCTTCTGAACTATCCCGTTGCTTTTCTCCTCCATTGAGAACACGTTGGTGTAACACGATATTCTACAAAGTCTTATCCTTTCTTTGTTCAACTGTCTGATTCTAGACTTAACCGCTATGCCTAATCTTATATACACAACAACTGGTAAAGTCTGGAACACACTTTCTTTTTCTATTTTAACGATTAGGTTCTGATATGGACCCAACTCTGGTGGAAATTAGTATTTTTCTGGTCTTTACCCACCAGAGGAGATATAATATATATATATATATATATATATATATATATATATATATATATATATATATATATATATATATATATATATATATATATATATATATATATATACAGTGGGAAGAACCAGGAAGGAGAGGATAAGAAGCGAAAGAATTAGATAAAGTATAGGAGTTGAACCAATTAATCAAAAGATAGATGTAGCAAGACTGAGATGGTTGGGACACGTTTGGAGGATGCAGGAAAAGAAGACCGAGAGGGAGACAAATGAGAGATGAATGGAGTCAGTTCGGGATTCACTGAGGCGCATCAGCTGCCTATGATGGAACAGTTGGTGGCAGATGGAATTATTTACGACAGATCTAGATAGAGACGAGTGCTGGCCCTACTGACAGGCCCCTAGAGCCTTACTTGGATCTGATATA
>SEYY01000625.1:51115-81863 GCA_009176605.1 Armadillidium nasatum
TAGATTGAATGCACACTGAAGAAACTGGCTTCATGAAACGTGAAACTTCGGTATCGTGAAGCCATTTGATTTAAAACTTACAGGAAGGAGCACACAAGCTTTCTTGAAACTGTAGTTACATTTGGTTTCATCAAAAATGTTTCACACAACCAAAAATATAGGTTTCGTCGAAACCAAATTTCATGTGGTTTTATGTTTGTCTTTTATATTTTCTTATCATTTCGTTTTTAACGTTTTAATATTTGTTTTTAACATAAGCATTTTCAGTTTTTATTTTGTTTTGTTTGTCTCTTCGTTAGTCTGTCTATTTGCTCGTGTGATTGTTTGTGTTTGTCAGTTTGCTAGATTGGCTGTTTGTTTGTCTGTTTTGAACGCAAGTGTTTGTGAAGAATGGCTGGTGTGCGCAGACGTGGGTTCTCTGTACACTTCACCAACATCCGTGGCTTACGCTCTAACTTAGCTTCTGTGGAATACCATCTCTCTAATTCTCATCCTAACATTTTACTCTTGTCTGAGACCCAGATATCAAAGAATTCCTCTCCTAACTTTTTTAATATATCTAACTATAACTTATTTCATAATTTCCGTTCTAAGGGTGGAGTTTGTGCCCTCACTCCGGTAACACGTCTTGTGAATCTTGAATCTCCTAACTTCGATGTTCTGTGGCTTAAAATCTTTCTTCCTACCACTTCAATAATCTTGTGCTTCTGCTACTGTTCTCCTAATAGAACAGATTTTTCTACCTTTTTTGAGTACCTAACTACTTCTCACGAGACTGTTACATCTTCGCATCCAAATACTGAGGTCCTCTATTTAGGGGATTTCAACGTACACAACACTGAATGGCTAGGTTCCTCTCATACCGATTCAGGGGGAGAGGAGGCCGAATCATTCAGCATTCTCAACGATCTGGAGCAACTGATTAAAGAACCAACACACATTCCAGATCGTCCCAACCAATTCTTGAACACTCTTGATTTATGCTTCACTACTAGTCCTTCTCTCTATAAATATGCTATCTTCGCACCTATTGGTAACTCCGACCACAATCTAATTTGTCTTAATTTTCATGCTTTCTCTCCAACTGCTCCACCCTGCCCTAAGCGTATCTTCTGGCACTTTGATCGGGCTGACTGGGGGCTTTGCGTTGCTTCTACGCTAACTATTCCTGGAGTGACTGCTTTGTCTCTGGAGACGCTTCGGTCTCTGCCGATAAGGTGGGGGCCGTAATCGTTGATGGGATGAGCAGGTTCATTCCTTCTTCAACTAAATCCTTCTCTCCTCAAAATCCATGGTTCGATCGTGCTTGTTCTCGTGCCATTTCAGGCTAGAGACATTGCGTATCGACAGTGGAAAAATTCTCCTTCTCCTATCACTCTAGCTAATTTTCATTCAGATCGGAATCGTTGCAGGGATATTCTTCGACGAGCAAAGCAGACTTTCACCAAACGAAGGTGTGCTGAGCTCCTTAAATTCTCCTACTGAAAAATCTTTCTGGCCTCTTGCCAAAAACATCTCCAACAATTTCTGTAAATCTTCCTTTCCTCCTCTTATTCGCTCTGATGGTTCTGTTGCTAACACTCCAACTGAAAAGGCTAATCTCTTCGGCCTCCTATTCTCCTCTAATTCTACCCTGGACGATTCCGGCAATCCTCCTCCTACTTCTTCTCCTCTCAGAGGTCCCATGCCTTTGCCTGTGATTTCATTTGACCAGGTGCATGGGCTTCTGAAGTCTATGAACGTTAGGAAGGCAAGCGGCCCGGATGGCATTCCTCCCCGAGTTTTAAGGGAGTGTGCCTCTGAGCTGGCTCCGTCCCTCGTTCAACTTTTCTCTCTATGCCTCAATACTAGTACTTTCCCTCAGTGTTGGAAGCGCGCAATAGGAAGCGCGCAATAGTCCAACCTATTCCGAAGAAAGGTAGCCGCTCTGATCCTTCCAACTATCGCCCTATAGCTCTCACTTGTATTCTGTCTAAGATCTTTGAAACCCTTCTCAACTCTCACTTCTTAGATCATCTGGAATCTCATTCCCTTCTTTCTGATCATCAGTATGGCTTTCGTCGTTCGAGGTCTACTGGTGACATACTTTCCTATCTCACAGATCTATGGTCTTCTGCCCTTAGGGACCATGGGAGACTTGCGTGGTGGCGCTTGACATATCTAAGGCGTTTGACCGGGTATGGCATGCGTCACTGCTTTCCAAGCTCCCCTCCTTTGGGTTTCCTCCTTCTCTTTGCTTACTTATGTCTAGTTTTCTTTCTAATCGTTCCATTTCAGCTGTTGTTGATGGAGCGACTTCTTCCTTTCCTGTCAATAGTGGTGTTCCTCAGGGTTCTGTCTTGTCTCCTACTCTATTCTTACTTTTCATTAATGATCTTCTCAGCTGTTCATCTAACCCTATACATTCATATGCCGATGACTCAACCCTCCATTCTTCTACTCATTTCAAATCTGCTCCTTCCTTTGCATCTAGAGTTGCTTCTCGTCTACATCTTTCCGATTCCATTCTTGCAGATCTGGATAGAATTTCCCAGTGGGGTCGTCTCAACCTTGTGAAATTCAACTCTTTAAAAACTCAACTTCTAGAAATCTCTCTCTCAAAGACACCTCCTAACTTTTCTATTTCTTTCGATGGTTCTCCCGTCTCTCCTGTTGACAATATAAACATCCTTGGCCTTCACATAAACAAAAAAATGTCTTGGAAACCTCATATCACAATGGTTGCTAGGGCGGCCTCAAAGAAGCTGGGAGTTCTGTTTAGACTGCGAGAATTTTTTTCTTCCTCGCAGTTACTCCAATTATACAAGGGTCTCATCCGCCCTTGTATGGAGTACTGCTCTCATATCTGGGGTGGCTCAGGTTTCACCCGTCTTTTGGATAGGGTTGAGTCAAAGGCTAAAAGACTTATAAACTGTCCCGCTCTTTCTAATTCTCTTGATTCTTTATCTTTGCGACGTGATGTTGGTGCCTTGTCACTTTTCTATAGGTACTACAGTGGCAAATGCTCGAGGGAACTATCCACCCGTGTACCTCCACCTTTACGGCGTCCTCGCAGCACAAGGGGTGCAATGTCCGCGCATCAATTTTGCGTGGACATAGGCAACTCCAGGCTTGTCCGCTGTGGTGCCTCTTTCTTTCCTGCCACCTCTGTCTTGTGGAACTCTCTTCCATCTTCTGTATTTCCCTCTGCATTTAATCTCAATTTCTTTAAAGCCCGCGTCTGCGCCCACCTGAGAAATTTGCGTTAGGTGGGTACTGTAGGGGTAATTTTTATTTTCTGGATTTTGTACTCTATTTACCTTCATTTTTATTCTTTTAACACCCCCTCCTTGAATAGGGCTTTGCCCGTGAGTGGTGGTGATGTGTAAAAAAAAAAAAAAAAAAAATTTCAATTTTAATTATTTTGTTTTGCTTTTTGTTTAGTTGTGTGTGTCAACTTTTTAATTAAAATGAGTGACATAAAAAGCATTCAATTAATTGAATGTGTTGAAAGGTTTCGTTATTTGTACAGTATCAACATAAAGAAAAACTGCAACAGGGACAAAGTTCAGAAAACATGGGAAAACATTGCAAATGAACTCAAGACTATGGTGAATGATATAAAAAGTCAAGCTTAGTAGATAAAGGTTTTTATGTCTAGAACATGTAATTTTCAAGCATGTTGCTCAACTTCATATTATATAATGTATAGTATTTTAAAGAACTACCTACATTAACTAGCCATCACCTATTCCTCTTCTTCATTACTTTCGGTTCCGTGTTATCATTGGGGAGGGAAAGCAATCCCAGGCATTAGAAAATATTTGGTGTGGTATTCTCTTATACTTTTAGCTGATTTCAATTGTAAATAACGTTGATTTGGAAGGCCCGCATTTAGATCAATGTTGATAGGTTGATTTCTTGCACTGTAAGGTACTCCTTCATTTTTATGAATGAAAGTATTTAGGGGACAGGCGCTCTTTATTATGGACTTGACTGTTTCTTCAGATCAACACATTGGCGTGTGAAATACTCGAAACTTTTCTGTCAACATTACGAATGCGCATTCGAGTTTTACGAGTCAAAAATAACCTATAGTTAAAAATTCTCCTCTCAGCATTTAGAGTGGCCCTTGGGTATGGTCTTGTTAGATACTGTTTTAAAGGAAATGCCTCGTCCCCACAAAAAACTAGGGGACTTTAACTTTAATTTCATTGTTTTAATCAAGAGGTAGAGGTTCTAGTGGTGGTAGGAACCGAAAACCGGGGTTAAAATGGCAAATTATACTTGAGGGGGACAATCCAATTTCAAAAAAAAAAATTTTTTTAAATTTTCAGCCGATTCTCCTGAAATTTTCTGTGTATATAGCTTTTTTCCCAGTGAAAAAAAGTCCATTTCTAGCGTTTTTCTGTCTATGACTGCTAAAAAGTTTATTTTTTTATTTTTTTTTATTGAAATTTGACCCTTTTCAAATGAATGGCGGGGCCAAACCACTTTTCGGAATGACCTGAAATTTGGGTTATATATTATTAATTCTACTGGCAACAAAAACTTGTAACAGACATTTGTTCCCAGAGTTATAGAAAAAATGTTAAACCAAAAACGGAACAATCGATTTTTTTTTTTAAATCCACCTTTTCGGTTAAAAAATTTAAAACTACAACTATAACATTCTTTATTTTTAGTGGGTGCATAGAGGAGGGATGGGGCTACAGATTATTCTCTAAACTTTATTCAATGCGATTAATTGGTTTCGAGATATAGATTCTCAAAAAAGGTCCATTTTTGACCAAATTTCAAAAATTTCTTAAGTTTGAGAGGCTATATCTAGCTTCAAACAAAAAGCATTTAATAATGCACTAAATAAAAATTGTAGCCCTGTCCCACTTCTAAACAATATCCAAAAATAAAGAAATTAATAGGTAGCGTGTTTTTTAAATAATTTTTTTCTCCGGAATTTTATGATTTTTTTAAAAAAAAATTTCAAGTGCTTATAACTTTTTTTCTAGATATGATATCAAAAATATGTTCTCACCAATGCCAGAAATTGGGGCTAAAATTATTCATTAATTTTTCAGCTCATGTGAACTAGTGGTTTTTAAAACTTTAAGTCCAAATAACTTTCAAACCGTTATAGACTCAGGAAAATGCTCGAAATCAACTCAGAATTTCCGGAAAAAATGCATATCCCCTGAAAATTTCGGCTTAATCTGTCAAATAATAAAAAAAAAATTTCAAACAAAATATAAGAAAATTTAGATTTTTCTTCTTGCTTTTTTAAAATTTTCTCTTTTTTTTTCTGTTTCTTTAACCGCTCCTTTTTTGCTAGTGAATGTTCATTTTCGTGTTTTGATTTTAAATGCCCCCATAAAGATTTGGTTGAAAATTTTTTACTAGTGGCACCCGGAGATCCTCTTCTAATTCTTTGACTGCAGATGTTACATTTAGTTATTTCGAGCGTATCCTGAAACATTGTAAAGTACTTCCATACTGCTGAAGCTGATCTTTTAACCATATTGATTGAAAGTATAAACAAAATAATAATTTTGAAATAATATAGCTAATTGATACAAGTTTGATACATAGCAATAATATAACAACGATATGTATAAATATAGGTTAAATTGATAATTTTATATCTTACATTTTTTCAAACTTTACTTTAGGGTCTTATAGGTAAAGCTGTTGAATCACTATTATGAATCAAAAAAAATTTTTCCTAAATTTTGTACTTTTTATTATACTAAATCTGTAATTTTCTGAAATTTTTTCGGAGAAAATGCATATAATTAATTTAAGTGGATGTTGGCTATTCTACGCCTTTCTTATAATTAAATAAGCCTCAATTAAATTAATATATAATTTTTTTAACCTAAAATTTCAGTGGTTTTGACCTCTTTACAACTTTTAGGCAACCCCGGCCCCGGCAAAATTCCAGCTCCAGTCGGTCCCTAGGTGGTGGTATATCAAGACCGTCCAGGTCCAGTCAACGACCTAAACGAGAGGTTTGAAACACGTCTGCGTTGCTATTTCTTCCAAGATCTCCCACATCACCAGTAATAAAGTAACCGTCAGCATTAGAACATGCCATTATTTGAACTGAATGATTTCGAGATACTGCATTTTTAAATTTTTCAATCCTGAGATGTTTCCCATCAATTGCTCTCATGATGAGGAAACTGTCAGAAAAAGGATTTCCTCTTTGTGCACTGAAACACGAAACTGGTTTCACGAAACTAGTTTCATGAAACCAGTTTCTTGAAACTAGTTTCATGAAACCAGTTTCTTGAAACTAGTTTCATGAAGCCAGTTTCTTCAGTGTGCTCAGCGCCTTAGTATTGGCTTTAACCTTTCTAGTTAAACTAAGGTTCACTAGGAAAGAAGGTATCTCAACTAATATATATATATATATATATATATATATATATATATATATATATATATATATATATATATATATATATATATATATATATATATATATATATATATATATATATATATATATATATATATATATATATTAGAGGTGGACCGGATATCCGCATCCGCATCCGCAACTGCGGATATCCGCATCATTTTTCCAATATCCGCATCCGCGGATATCCGCAATTAGATATCCGCAACCGCATCCTCATCCGCGGATAGTAAAAAATTACTACTAAAAATAGAATCAACTGTACCATCCCTAATTAGGACATGCAATGGATCATTTACAATTGATGAATGGTCTGACAGCACATCTGGAGTTTCTCTTTTATCCCTCACGTATCATGCAATCGATAAAAACTTTCAAAGGCAAAACTTTGTATTGAATGCAGAACCTCTTCTGAGCTCCATACAGGCGACTATCTTGAAACTGTATTTGAAAAGATGCTGACAAAATGGAAGAATTTCATTAAATGAAGTGCACTGTGTAGTCAGGGATTCGGGCACAAATATAAAAAAAGCACTTTCTCTGGCAAGAGTTAAAAATTCCATTATGAGTCAAAAATGTGTATCCGATTTAATAACCAAATGTAGGTTAATTGCTTCGCATTTCAATCACTCTGTTGTAGCCCAAATTGAGCTGAAGAAAATACAAACAAGATTAAATGTTCGTCCACTTTCTGTCATGCAAGATATTCAAACACGCTAGGAATAGTAGTTTGCATATGCTTGAGAGGATGAGCGAAATTAATGAGGCCATTTGCCTTTATGCTTCAAGCAGCACAAAAATAAAGCCTCTAACAGCTGACGAAAAGGACATTTTAAATAATTGTATTAATATCCTTAAGCCTTTTGAAGAATTAACGAAGACTATAAGTTCAGCTGAATCATGTTTGTGATACCACTTGTTTCAACATTGAAAGTTGTGTTAACAAATGTTATTAAGTCTAAGGGAGTTTCAAGGATGACTGAAACATTAATGAAGGAGAAGAACAACAGATTTGAAAACCTGGAAAATGATGATGCTTATACAATTGCAACCTTTTAAGATCCTAGGTACAAAACAAAATTTTTTAAACTTGTTTCTCAAAATGTTAAAATCAAATTAGGATGCTTATGCGATGAGATGATAGAAACAGCTAAAATAACGCTTTTCAAGAAAAAGCAAAAGCTGTCAGATACAAAAGAAACAAAATCTGTTAGCTTAAGCATTGCTAAATCAATGAAAGATCTTCTAGCTTCCAGCAGCGATGAAGAATCACAGTCAGGGGTGTCAAAGGATACAATATCGATTATTGAAAATTATCTGAAACTCCCACGTTTGGAGGCAGATAAAGACCAACTGGTTTGGTTAAGAGATAATTGCAAAAGTTTTCCTTTTCTTGATGAGCTGGCAAGGACTTATTTAGCATGTCCTTCAACTAGTGTTGCTAGTGAGCGTCTTTTCAGTGGAGCAGGCCTCATTTACGACGAAAAGCGAACCAAACTTTCACCTGAAAGAGCCCAAAAGCTTTTATTTCTAAAAAATAACTTACCAATTATTAGCTTCAACTGTGAAGTGTGAAGGTAATACTGAATTACTGGCTATATATATATATATATATATATATATAATATATATATATATATATATATATATATATATATATTATATATATATATATATATATATATATATACCTTTTTCCAAATGGGTGGAGGTTGGGGAAAGGGGTTGGTGGGGTGTTCAAGAGTTGGGTCCCCGTCCCACACCCTAGTAACATAGATTCTGGATATTATATTTAAAATTCCAAGAATCTATGGTAAAAACTTAAAAAATTAAACTATCCGCATCCGCATCTGCGGATATCCGCAATTGAATATCCGCAACCGCATCCGCGGATAGTAAAAAATTACTATCCGGTCCACCTCTAATATATATATATATATATATATATATATATATATATATATATATATATATATATATATATATATATATATATATATATATATATATATATATATATATATATATATATATATATATATATATATATATATATATATATATATATATATATATATATATATATATATATATATATATATATATATATATATATATATATATATATATATATATATATATATATATATATATATATATATATATATTAGAGGTGGACCGGATAGTAATTTTTTACTATCCGCGGATGCGGATGCGGTTGCGGATATCCGCAGATGCGGATGCGGATAGTTTAATTTTTTAGGAGTTTTTGCCATAAATTCTTGGAATTTTAAATATAATATCCAGAATCTATGTTACCAGGGTGTGGGACGGGGACCCAACTCTTGAACACCCCACCAACCTCTTTCCCCAACCTCCACCCATTTCGAAAAAGTTTATATATATTATATATATATATATATATATATATATATATATATATATATATATATATATATATATATATATATATATATATATATATATATATATATATATATATATATATATATATATAGCCAGTAATTCAGTTTTACCTTCACACTTCACAGTTTCACATATTCCTTTTGAAGTTAATAATTGGTAAGTTATTTTTTAGAAATAAAAGCTTTTGGGCTCTTTCAGGTGAAAGTTTGGTTCGCTTTTCGTCGTAAATGAGGCCTGCTCCACTGAAAAGACGCTCACTAGCAACACTAGTTGAAGGACATGCTAAATAAGTCCTTGCCAGCTCAGCAAGAAAAGGGAAACTTTTGCAATTATCTCTCCACCAAACCAGTTGGTCTTTATCTGCCTCCAAACGTGGGAGTTTCAGATAATTTTCAATAATCGTTATTGTTTCCTTTGACACTTCTGACTGTGATTTTTCATTGCTGCTGGAAGCTAGAAGATCTTTCATTGATTTAGCAATGCTTAATGTAACAGATTTTGTTTCTTTTGTATCTGACAGCTTTTGCTTTTTATTGAAAGGAGTTATTTTAGCTGTTTCTATCATCTCATCGCATCAGCATCCTAATTTGATTTTAACATTCTGAGAAACAAGTGGTTTAAAAAATTGTTTTGTACCTAGGATCTAAAAAGGTTGCAATTGAATAAGCATCATCATTTTCCAGGTTTTCAAATCTGTCGTTCATCTCCTTCATTAATGTTTCAGTCATCCTTGAAACTCCCTTAGACTTAATAACATTTGTTAACACAACTTTCAATGTTGAAACAAGTGGTATCACATCTGACAAACATGATTCAGCTGAACTTATAGTCTTTGTTAATTCTTCAAAAGGCTTAAGGATATTAATACAATTTTTTAAAATGTCATTTTCGTCAGCTGTTAGAGGCTTTATTTTGTGCTACTTGAAGCATAAAGGCAAATACCCTCATTAATTTCGCTCATCCTCTCAAGCATATGCAAACTACTATTCCAGCGTGTTTGAATATCTTGCATGACAGAAAGTGGATGAACATTTAATCTTGTTTGTATTTTCTTCAGCTCATTTTGGGCTACAACGGAGTGATTGAAATGCGTAGCAATTAACCTACATTTGGTTATTAAATCGGATACACATTTTTGACTCATAATGGAATTTTTAACTACTATCTGAGTTTGGTGTGCAAAGCAATCTACATTTTTCACTCTTACCAGAGAAAGTGCTTTTTTTATATTTGTGCCCGAATCCCTGACTACGCAGTGCACTTCATTTAATAAAATCTTCCATTTTGTCAGCATCTTTTCAAATACAGTTTCAAGATAGTCGCCTGTATGGCGCTCAGAAAGAGGTTCTGCATTCAATACAAAGTTTTGCCTTTGAAAGTTTTTATCGATTGCATGATACGTAATTTTTTACTATCCGCGGATGCGGATGCGGTTGCGGATATCCAACTGCGGATATCCGCGGATGCGGATATTGGAAAAATGATGCGGATGCGGATATCCGGTCCACCTCTAATATATATATATATATATATATATATATATATATATATATATATATATATATATATATATATATATATATATATATATATATATATATATATATATATATATATATATATATATATATATATATATATATATATATATATTATTATTTTATACATAATCGCGTCGTCATCATAATTGACATCCGCATCTGCATGCGCATTTTCGAAATTTTAACATCCGCACTTTCGAAATTTTAACATCCGTATCCGCACTTTCGAAAATTCAACATCCGCATTTCGCAATTGAAAATTCTATATCCGCATCCACAAATGAGAAAATTTGACATCCGATCCATCACAAATATATATATATATATATATATATATATATATATATATATATATATATATATATATATATAATATATATATATATATATATATTATATATATATATATATATATATATATATTCTCTCTGGAAGGATTTTCACCTCCGTCAGTGGGACTAACATATTTTGCCATCTGTTCTTAAAAGTCCCTCTAATAGAGTGCTCTAAAAGATCATATTTATCTGTAATAATTTGCAAGCAGATCTATCTGAGTAAGAATATTTACAGTCATTTTTATTTCAAAAGTAACCTTCGAGCCTATCTTGAAACATTGTAAAGATCCTTTAAGGATTTTGAAGATTGCTAAAGTGAAGTGTCACATGAGTTTTGCTGCGATAATTTTCTGCTTTCCGTTGCAAAAATTGAAGAGAAAAATTTCTATCTTCAAGTTTCTCTGCTGCAATCTTGAATGTTCACGTGACGTAAACAAACATAGAGGAGTTAGGGTGCCTTCTTTTAGAATAAATACCTTTTGTAGATATTCTTACTCAAAATAGATTTGTTTGCAATTTATTACGGAAAATTATTTTAGCATTTTTGAATCATTAATTTATTTTAAATGAATCAATTTAATTATTTTCAATTATTCGGAATTTCGTTGGATCCAATGTTTTTAATCATGGCTGCCTCCAAAATCTTTTTAAAATCTTCGCTTGACTCATACGTTATCATATATTCTTACAAATGCCTTTATAATATTCATTAAGTTAAGTGATTGCTTAAATTAATTAAATATCCGATTGAATTATATTTTAAATTTTATTATGTTTGTTTATGTAGTTCAGCTGGCAATTGCTACAGCGAAGTGTCCCACGAAAAGCAAAGAATCTGCTACATATTTTTTCGCTGCTGCTAGCTTAAGCGTGACATCACGCTTCATTTCGTGGAACACATCCTTGGCAAAACTCCTCTTTTTTTTGTTTACATCACGTGACCATTTAAAATTGCGACAACGAAACTGAAGATAGAAAGTTCTATCTTAAATTTTCGCTGCCGCGAGCAGTAAATTACTGCAGCAGAACTCATGGGACACGATTCATGGAAAACTTCGATTTTAGCTATCTTCAAGACCTTTAAGGAATCTTGACCGTGGAACACCCATTATGTTTTGTTTGATGAACATCATGTGATTTTTATATTTGTTTATAATAATAATAATAATAAAAAAGTGACTTTTATCCAAATTTACGAACTTTTATGAAGAATCTTAGATATAAGGATCAATCGCACATTTTGGGGTAATTCAGTGACAAACCTACACACACCAAAAAAAAAAAAAAAAAAAAAAAAAATTTTTTTTTTACTTCACTCCGGTTCGGATTTGGATGAAATTTGGTATATGAGGTTATCTTGTATCTTAATAAAAAAATTCATAGGACTTACTGTTTATGATTTATGGGGGTGCAAAGTTTTGGGGGCTTGATTCACTCCTGATTTCCAAAGCCATATAGCTTGCTTAAATTGTAAGATAACCTTAACAAAATATATATAATTGAAATTAGCTGAGAGAGAGTCGAATCCAATGATACTAAAATAACTAAAAAAAATTTTAACATTTGATCTTTTATCTATCTATCTTTTGTCTATGTTTTCGGATCATAAAAAGAGTGGGATAAAAGTAAAGAATATTTTAAAAAATTAAATTAAAAAGTGTTATAAGAGTAATTTTAATTAAATTATAATTTAAAAAAAAAATTTTTTTTTAGTGTCATTTAATTTAATAAATTAAAATTTACTTACATGTTTATAATATTGAGGTTATGGACCGACCGTGGTCCCGACCCAGGCTAAAAATCAAGGAAAACCGGGGTTAGCCTGCCGAGGTTAAAATGGCAAATTATACTTATTAATGGTGGATTAAATCAAACAAAATAGAAAATTAAGATTTTTTTTCTTGTTTTTTCAATATTTTTTTTTTCTTTTCCATTTCTTTTGACCACTCTTCTTCTGCTAGTGAATGTTCATGTTTGTGTTTTGATTTTAGATGCCCACATAAAGATTTGGTTGAAATTTTTTTTACTCTGGGCACCCGAAGGTCCTCTTCTGATTTCCTGACCGCAGATGTTACATTTAGCTATATCGAGCCTATCCTGAAACATTGTAAAATACTCCCATACTGCTGAAGTTGATATTTTAGCCATATTGACTGAAAGTATAAACACAATAATAATTTTGAAAAAATGTAGCTAAATCTTACTAGTTTGATACACAGCAATAAAATAACTATGTATAAATACGGTCATATTGATAATTTTATATCTTACATTTTTTCAAACTTTAACTTAGGGTCTTACCTAAGTAAACCTAATGAATCACTATTTTGAATAAAAAAAAAATTTTTTTTTTTTTTTTTTTTTTTTTTTTTTTTTTTTTTTTTTTTTTGAGAAAATGCATATAATCAATAATTTAAGTGAATGTTGCCTATTCTACTCCCACCTTATAATTAAATAAATCTCAATTAAAATTATATCTACTGTTCTTAACCTAAAATTTCAGTTCTTTTGACCTCTTCAAATTTTAGGCAACCCAGCCAGAGCCCCGGTGGGTCCCTAATTAAGGTATTAGACTAGTAAGCATAACAGGTTCTAAGATGCTTGGAATATTATAATATTTTCTGTAGACTTTTAATAACTGAAAAAAAAAATCTTTCAAGGGGAATTTTTGTTTTATGCAAATTGGTATCTTTTTATGATGTAAGTACTTGAAAATATATAAAGCTTGCATTTTACCATAAATTAATTTTCTTTTCTCAGATGTTTAAAGCATTATTTTTTAATTTTTTTTATTCTATTTTATTTTTTTAAGGAATGGGTCCTGACTATAGATTATTGGTCAGACAAGCCAGAAAAGAAGCTCAGAAATATTATCGTACATATCTTGAACCTATTCCAACTAATCAACTTGTCCAAAGAGTTGCTGCAATTATGCAAGAGTATACTCAGTCCGGGTAATATAATATATATATATATATATATATATATATATATATATATAATATATATTATATATATATATATATATATATATATATATATATAGTTGGTAAATAAATATACTTAATTAAAGCTATAGAATTAAATATCTTGAACTAATACCAAACCAAATAACTGGCAGTAAATGATAGAAGTGAAAATAAAACCTATAAGATTGAGGTACTCGTTTTTGTGATGAGCTAATTTAAATATATGTATGCGCTAATAGATCTAATTGGAGAAAGTTATGATTATTGATAAATAGTAAGTTCATAAGATTATATATATATATATATATATATATATATATATATATATATATATATATATATATATATATATATATATATATATATATATATATATATATATATATATATATATAGGCCTGGCCCATCCAGCGGTATCCGCCGTGGGCACTTGAAACCCAAGGATCTTCCTCGAAAGATCCCACTGACAGGACGAAAGTCCTTCCTGGGGGAAGATGATTGTTATATATATATATATATATATATATATATATATATATATATATATATATATATATATATATATATATATATATATATATATATATATATATATATATATATATATATATATATTCGGTGAATCTTTTGCTGTGGCGCTAGCCATATCGAAGGCTTTCGATAGAGTCTGGCACAAAGCTTTGATTTCCAAACTTCCCTCTTTCGGAATCTATCCTTCTCTCTGTGATCTTCTCTCTGATTTCCTTTCTGGTCGTTCTATAGCATCTGTTGTAGACGGCCACCGTTCATCCTATAAATCTATTAATAGTGGTGTTCCTCAAGGATCTATCCTATCCCCAACACTTTTTCTGTTTTTCATTAATGACCTTCTCTCTATTACTTCATCTCCTATCCACTCCTATGCTGATGACTCCACCCTTCATTACTCTTTTCATTTTGAAAGGCGCCCCTCCCAGCAACAGTTAATAGAGGCAAGGAGGGTGGCCTTGGAGCAACTAACCTCTGATCTATCACTCATTTCAAATTGGGGCAGAGAAAACATGGTTGTTTTCAATGCCTCAAAAACTCAATTCCTCCGTCTCTCTACTCGCCACAATCTTCCACACAACTACGATATCTTCTTCGAAAACACGCAACTCAAACCTTCATCTCCTTAATATTCTAGGTGTTTCTTTTTCTCGTGATCTTTCTTGGAAAGAAAACATTACCTCTCTTTCTAAACAAGCTTCTAAGAGGTTGGGTGTTCTGAGGCGCCTTCAGTATTTCTTAACACCACCCCAGTTGCTTACTCTGTATAGGGGTGTTGTTCGCCCTTGTATGGAGTATGCGTCACACATCTGGGGTGGTTCCACTCATGCAGCTCTCCTGGAAAAGGTGGAGTCTAGAGCTTTTCGCCTTATCAACTCTCCTGCTCTCACTAATTCTCTCCAATCTCTTTCTGCCCGTCGAAATGTTGCGTCACTCTCTCTTTACTATCGCTATTACAATGGACACTGCTCTTCTGAACTCTCTCGTCGCATACCTCCTCCACTGAGAAGGGTTCGTGATACTCGTCTTTCTACACAGTCATCCTTTCTCTGTCCAACTCTCTAACCCCAGACTTAACCGCTATGCTCAATCTTTTATGTACTCTACTGGTAAAGTCTGGAACACACTTCCTTCATCTATTTTTCCAACTTCCTATGACTTAGCCACCTCCAAACTCCGTGTATTAGGTCATGTCGGCCTTTAATTAGACCATGTTCCCGACTTTCCCCCTAACTCTGGTGGAATATTGGTAGGCCTCTGGTCTTTGCCCACCAGAGGTGAAATAAAAAAAAAAAAAATATATATATATATATATATATATATATATATATATATATATATATATATATATATATATATATATATATATATATATATATATATATATATTTTACCACCGCTCACGGGCAGAGCCCTATTCAAGGAGGGAATGTTATAGCAAGGAGAGGATAAGAAAAACAAGAAAAACCCTGCAAGTGCCACCTAGCCCAAATTTCGTAGGTGAGCGCAGATGTGGGCTTTAAAGTAATTGAGATTATATTTGACAGGACACAGAAAATAGAAGAGAAGTCTACAAAACAGAGGTGGCTGAAAAGTAGGAGGCACCACAGCGGACAAGACTGGAGTTGCCTATGTCCACACAAAATTTATATGCAGACAATGCACCTCTTGTGCCACGAGCCGCCGTAAAGGTGGAGGTGAGTGGACAGTTTCCTGGAGCATTTGCCGCTGTAGTACCTATAGAAAAGAGGCAGGACACCAACGTCACGTCTCAAAGATAAAGGGTCAAGTGAATTATAAAGAATAAAGCAATTTATAAGTCTTTTAACCTTTGATTCAACCCTATCCAAAAGACGGGTGAAACCAGAGACTCCCTACATATGAGAGCAGTTCTTTATTCAAAGGCTGATGAGACCCTTGTGTAATTGGAGTAACTACAAAAAAAAGATAAATTATCGCAGTTTAAACAGAATTCCCAGCTTCTTTGAGGTCGCCCTAGCAACCATTGTGATTTGAGATTTCCAAGACATTTTTTGTTAAGGTGAAGTCCAAAGATGTTTGTAGTGTCAACAGGAGAGACGAGAGAACCATCAAAAGATAAAGAAAAGTTATGAGTTGTCTTTGAGGGGAGATTTCAAGAAGTAGAATTTTTAAAGAGTTGAATTTCACAAGGTTGACGATCCCACCGAGAAATAATATTCAGATCAACAAGAATGTAATCGGAAAGATGAAGACGATGGGCAACTCTAGGTGCGAAAAAGGGAGAAGATTTGAAATGAGTAGAAGAATGGAGGGTCGAGTTATCAGCATATGAATGGATAGGGTTAGATGAGCAGCTGAGAAGATCATTTAATGAAAAATAGGAACAAAATAGGAGACAAGACAGAACCCTGAGGAACACCTTTATTGACAAGAAATGAAGAAGTCGCCCCAGCAACAACAGAGGAAATGGAACGATTAGAAAGAAAGCTAGACATAAGTAATCAAAAATAAAGAGGAAACCCAAAGGAGGGGAGCTTGGAAAGCAGTAACACATGTCATACCTGTGCAAATGCCTTCGATGTGTTAAGCGTCACCACAAAAGTCTCCCCATGGGTCCTAAGGGGAAAAGACCATAAATCTGTGAGATAGGAAAGTATATCACTAGTAGACCTCAAACGTCGAAAGCAATACTGATGATCAGAAATTAGGGAATGAGATTCCAGATGATCCAAGAAATGAGAGTTGAGTAGGGTTTCAAATATCTTGGACGGAATACAAGTGAGAGCTATACGGCGATAGTTAGAAGAATCAGAGCGGCTGCCTTTCTTCGAAATAGGTTGAGCTAATGCGCGCTTACAACACTGGGGGAAAGTACTAGTCATAGAGAGAAAAATTGGATGGTGGACGGAGCCATCTCATAAGCACACTCCCTTAAAACTCGTGGTGGAATGCCATCTGGGCGGCTTAACTTCCTAACATTCATAGATTTTAGATGCCCATGCACTTGATCAAATATAATCACAGGTAAAAGCATGAAACATCTGAGAGGAGAAGTAGTAGGAGGAGAATTACCAGAGTCGTCCAGGGTTGAATTGAGGAAATTTGGAGGTCGAAGAGTTTAGCCTTTTCAGTTGTGTGTTAGCAACAGAACCATCAGATCGAAAAAGAGGAAGAAAGGAAGATTTACAAAAGTTGTTAGAAAGGCTTTTGGCAAGAAGCCAGAAAAATATATTAGTAGGAGAATGCAGGAGCTCGGCACACCTTCGTTTGTTGAAAGTCTGCATATATATATATATATATATATATATATATATATATTATATATATATATATATATATATATATATATATATATATATATATATATATATATATATATATATATATATATATATATATATATATTAGAGGTGGACCGGATATCCGCATCCGCATCCGCAACTGCGGATATCCGCATCATTTTTCCAATATCCGCATCCGCGGATATCCGCAATTGGATATCCGCAACCGCATCCGCAACCGCGGATAGTAAAAAATTACTAAGAAAGACTTTAAGTTCAGCTGAATCATATTTGTCAGATGTGATACCACTTGTTTCAACATTGAAAGTTGTGTTAACAAATGTTATTATGTCTAAGGGAGTTTCAAGGATGACTGAAACATTAATGAAGGAGATGAACGACAGATTTGAAAACCTGGAAAATGATGATGCTTATACAATTGCAACCTTTTTAGATCCTATGTACAAAACAAAATTTTTTAAACCACTTGTTTCTCAGAATGTTAAAATCAAATTAGGATGCTTATGCGATGAGATGATATAAACAGCTAAAATAACTCCTTTCAAGAAAAAGCAAAAACTCTCAGATACAAAAGAAACAAAATCTGTTAGCTTAAGCATTGCTAAATCAATAAAAGATCTTCTAGCTTCCAGCAGCGATGAAGAATCACAGTCAGAAGTGTCAAAGAATACAATATCGATTATTGAAAATTATCTGAAACTTACACGATTGGAGGCAGGTAAAGACCAACTGGTTTGGTGGAGAGATAATTGCAAAAGTTTCCCTTTTCTTGCTGAGCTGGCAAGGACTTATTTAGCATGTCCTTCAACTAGTGTTGCTAGTGAGCATCTTTTCAGTGGAGCAGGCCTCATTTACGACGAAAAGCGAATCAAACTTTCACCTGAGAGAACCCAAAAGTTTTTATTTCTAAAAAATAACTTACCAATTATTAACTTCAAATGGAATATGTGAAACTGTGAAGTGTGAAGGTAATACTGAATTACTGGCTATATATATATATATATATATATATATATATATATATATATATATATATATATATATATATATATATATATATATATATATATATATATATATATATATATATATATATATATATATATATATATATATATATATATATATATATATATATATATATATATACCTTTTTCCAAATGGGTGGAGGTTGAGGAAAGAGGTTGGTGGGGTGTTCAAGAGTTGGGTCCCCGTCCCACACCCTGGTAACATAGATTCTGGATATTATATTTAAAATTCCAAGAATCTATGGCAAAAACTCTTAAAAAATTAAACTATCCGCAACCGCATCCGCATCCGCGGATAGTAAAAAATTACTATCCGGTCCACCTCTAATATATATATATATATATATATATATATATATATATATATATATATATATATATATATATATATATATATATATATATATATATATATATATATATATATATATATATATATTTTTTTTTTTTTTTTTTTTTTTTTTTTTTTTTTTTTTAAGGAAAACCAAAAACATATTTAAGACAGTTATTTTTATTTACATTCCGCAAATTTCAGATATTAAACAGCCGAATCTAAGTTGTAGATTGACCTATCATCTACGGATTTGACAACTTTTGGTGGAAATGGATAGGTTGTCTTTTAAGAACAGATTCCCAATTCTGCAATGGTAATGCAAAAAAGAAAGGAAGTTTTAAGTTATATTAATTAAAAAAATAAATAAATAAATGTCGCTTGCGCACTTACATCGAAAATCCAACTCGCCATAAATCCTGAGGAAGACGTATATGAACAGTTGAAAGTTTTGAAAGAAACTTGGTCCTTCATTCGGAGTTACGGTAGAGTTGATCGTAACTTCAGCACGCAAGCAAAAGTAGATGTTTGGGGCCTTACGAAACACAGCGACCTCGCTCGTCGTCCTTCTCCCGAAAAATAGAAACTGTTTTCTAAAATGAAACTTGGGAAGAGCAGTTAGACGAGAACAAATAATAAATTATAGACAGATAGGCCCTTTATTTAAATGATAGTTGAATATGTGCAAATCTTGAATAAAATACTCGTTACCACAAAGTAAGTGTGCACACCATAAATTATGATAAATATATAATTTACACTTGGTATGCAATATGCATGAATCGAATACCTTAATTTTAGACAAACACAGTTTGAACACGTCAACCTTTGCTATTTTTAAACAATTGAACCTTAATATGATTTAATAAAAATTGCTCTAACGAGTCAATCTTTCCTTTATTATTAAGAATTTTGTAACCTCTTATATGTTACAGCGAATGCGCAAGCTTAAACAAAGTCTTGTCGCTACAAAGACAAAAGAAAAGAGAATAACATTATCACAATGACCAACGAAAAAGAATAACGTTATCACAATGTTATGTTTTCGATACAAAGACAAACGACAAAAAAGAGTAATGTTTTGATACGATGACAAACGACAAAAGAGTAATGTTAAGACTTAGCAGCCTTCGAATTCGACTCAGTGCTGATTAAAATGAGACATATTGTTACAAATTATATATATATATATATATATATATATATATATATATATATATATATATATATATATATATAATATATATATATAAATAAATACCCCCCATTGGGCTTAACCGCAGGGTGATACAGTGAGCTAGACCATTCCGTTTCATTTCGTTGCCCTTTGGTTCGTTCCTTTACTCATTTCACCTCAGAGGGTCTCTAGTGTACCCTCGCCTCACATCGGAGTGTCTATGCTCCCTCTCTCCTTCCCGCTACTCCCTTCTCCCATTCCCACAAATTTACAAGGCGCTTACACGTACATTGCCTTTAAAATAATAACTACAATGGCGAAACATAAAACTGCCTTGGAGATGCTTCGAGGGGCGGCATCCGCTCCTTCCCCCATCACCACTTGGGAGTTGGTGCCACCAAGACCTCTATGCCCTGGTGCACGATCTTCCTTTTTCATTAACTTCAACATTCGCGGTCTTTTTACTAATTTCCACATTGTCGAACACCATATCTCTTCTTCTAGACCTCATCTCTTATTCTTAACCGAAACTCAGGTGTTTGAGTGCTCTGACAGCAAGCCCTACTCTGTTTCCTCCTACTGTCTCTATCCTCAATTTTCAGCTAAAGGTGGATGTTGCGCATATGTGCGCAACCATGTTGTCTGTTCTCGTGTCTTTAATTTGGAGTTTTCTGAATTCTCTACTTTATGGCTTAAACTTTCTTGCAACTCTACAACAATATTCATTTGTTCTGTCTACTTATCTCTTAACCCTACAGACCATCCAAAATTCTTCGACTTTCTACTAGATGAAAGCCATTGGCGGTGATGAACATTGAAATCACCTATGATGATTTTGGAGAAAGGAGAAGAAAGAATTTTTTGTATTTTGGAGTTACTATCTTAACTCCAAAATACAAAAAATTCTTTCTTCTTCTCCTTTCTCCAAAATCATCATATTAGGTGATTTCAATGTTCACCACCGCCAATGGCTTTCATCTAGTTCTCATGATCCAGCCTGCCACTTTTCTATTCAGAACAACCTTGAGCAGTTGGTGCATCTCCCTACCCGTATCCCTGATCGCCTTGGTGATGAACCCAACATACTTGATCTTTTCCTAACTTCTTATTCTTCTTTCACTGTTAAACTCTTTCCTCCTCTGGGTTCATCCGATCACCTTATCTCTGTATCTTGTTCTGTCTCTTCAAGTCTTCCGCAAGAACGGCCCCCGCCTTTGGCGAGGAGACGTTTCTGGCATTTCGGTGCCACTAACTGGTTTGTCTTGCGGTTGTGCTTCTCTGATTTTCCATGGAATGATCATTGTTTCTGTGAGATTGCTCCCTCGAAGTGTGCAGAGCGCATAACCGAGGTGATTCTCTCTGGCATGGAGACGTACATTCCATATTCTTTCCCTTCTAATAAACCTAACAAACCTTGGTTTAACTCTGCTTGTTCTCGTGCTATCCGTCGCAGGGATGCTGCCTTCAAGGACTACCGTGGTCTTCAAAAACTCCAGAAACTCATGCAACTTATATTTCATCCAGGAATCGTGCAAAATCAATTCTTCGAGATACCAAAAACTCTTTTCTCCGCCGCAAATGCAATAATTTTTCTGGCTCCTCTTCCTCTCGCCCCTTCTGGCATTTTGCAAAAAATGTTAACTCTTACTTTGCTTCTTCCTCTTTCCCTCCTTTTATATATTCTGACTTTACAATTGCTGTTTTGCCTTCCTCGAAAGCTGAACTCTTTGCTCAAACCTTTGCTTCTAATTCAACCTTAGACGATTCGACTAATTCAACCCCCTCCAACTCATGCTTAACACTAAGAAGGTGTACAATCCTGATGGTATCCTTCCTGTTTCGCAAAGCTTGTGCTTCCTAGCTTGCACCCTGCCTTGGTAAATTATTTCGTCTATGTCTTTCTCTTAAACCTTCAATTCTTGCTGGAAACGTGTGTTCATTCAGCCTGTGCCGAAGAAGGGGGACCCCACTCAACCCTCTAACTACCGTCCCATTTCTTTAACCTCCGATCTTTCTAAAGTTTTCGAATCTACCCTTAACAGGACGATTTGGAAACATCTCAATTCTTCTGATCTTATCTCTGATGGCTTTCGTAAGAAATTCTCTACTGGTGATCTTCTTTCCCTTCTCTCTGACTGTTGGTCTGAATCTTGTGCTGTTGCGCTAGACATAACGAAAGCTTTCGATAGAGTCTGGCACAAAGCTTTGATTTCCAAACTTCCCTCTTTCGGAATCTATCCTTCTCTCTCCGTGACCTTCCCTCTGATTTCCTTTCCGGTCGTTCTATAGCAGTTGTTGTAGACGACCATCGTTCTTCCTTTAAATGTATTAATAGTGGTGTTCCTCAAGGATCTGTCCTATCCCCAACACTTTTTCTGCTTTTCATTAATGACCTCTCTGTTACTTCATTTTCTATCCACTCCTATGTTGATGACTCCACCCTTCATTACTCTTTTCAGTTTGAAAGGCGCTCCTTCCAACGACAGTTAATAGACGCAAGGAAGGTAGCCTTGAAGCAGCTGACCTCTGACCTATCTCACATTTCAAATTGAGGCAGAGAGAACATGGTTATTTTCAATGCCACCAAAACTCAATTCCTCCATCTCTTTCGACACACGACGCAATCTTCCAAAACACAACTGAGACCTTCATCTGTCATTAATATTCTTGATGTTTCTTTTTCTTGTTATCTTTTTTGGAAAGATCACATTATCTCTCTTTCTAAACAAGCTTCTAAGAGGTTGGGTGTTCTGAGGCGCCTTCAGTAGCTTGCTCTGTATAGGGGTGTTGTTCGCCCCTGTATGGATTATGCGTCTCACATCTGGGGTGGTTCCACTCATACAGTTATCCTCGAGAAGGTAGAGTCTAGGACTTTTCGTCTTATCAACTCTGCTGCTCTCTCTAATTCTCTCCAGTCTCTTTCTGTCCGTCGAATTGTTGCGTCACTATCTCTATACTTTCGCTATTACAATGGACACTGCTCTTCTGGACTCTCTCGTCGCATGCCTCCTCCATTGAGAAAGGCTCGTGTGACTCGTCTTTCTACACAGTTTCATCCTTTCTCTATCCAGCTCTCTGACCGCAGACTTACCGCTATGCTCAATCTTACATGTACTCTACTGGTAAAGTCTGGAACAAACCCCCTTCATCTATTTTCCCAACTTCCTATGACTTACACACCTTCAAATGTCGTATATCAGGTCACATTGACCTTTAATTTGACCAGGTTTCCGTCTTTCCCCTAACTCTGGGGGAGATTTTGGTAGGCCACTGACCTTTGCCAACCAGAGATTATATATATATATATATATATATATATATATATATATATATATATATATATATATATATATATATATATATATATATATATATATATTATAATATATATATCAGGGTTGCATGGTTTTAACCAGATGGTTTAAACCAATTGTTTTTTTTTGGTTTAAACCAGCTGAAAAAAACCATGGTTTTTTTGGTTTAAACCAATTTTTTCTATTTTTTTATTAATGAATTTATATACAAGCTATATAAATGCATTATATATATATATTATATATATATATATATATATATATATATATATATATATATATATATATATATAATATATATATATATATATATATATATATAGGTTAATCCCAAAAGATGTTACACTTTTTTCTAATACCTAAAATATTAGGTTAAATAATGAAAATATAGGGTAAAAAAAAAAAAAAAAAAAATTTTTTTTTGTCATATAATTTGAATCCAT
This sequence comes from Armadillidium nasatum, assembly GCA_009176605.1. Taxonomy (NCBI): domain Eukaryota; kingdom Metazoa; phylum Arthropoda; class Malacostraca; order Isopoda; family Armadillidiidae; genus Armadillidium; species Armadillidium nasatum. The sequence goes on from SEYY01000625.1 coordinate 74,890, forward strand.
AATGTGAAGTTAAATAATATTAAAATAACGTTTTTTTTATTTCAATTTATATTATATATATAAATAAAAAAAATCATTCCTTTTAATAAAAAAAAATAATAAAATAAAATAATTACAACTAAATAATGAAGAACTAAAATAATATTTCTTTTTAAAAATAAAAATGCAAAAGAACTTATTGAACTTCACATATTAAAAAATACGAATAACGTTATTTTATCTTATATTGGGGATTTTCAACTTTTTTAAGGAAATTAAACCACTAAAGAAAAGTGTAACATCTTTTGGGATTGAACCTATATATATATATATATATATATATATATATATATATATATATATATTATATATATATATATATATATATATATATATATATATATATATATATATATATATATATATATATATAAATATATATATATATATATATATATATATATATATATATATATATATATATATATATATATATATATATATATATATATATATATATATATATATATATATATTTTATATTATTTAATATTTTTTTTATATTTTTTATATATATATTATATATATAATATATATATATATATATATATATATATATATATATATATATATATATATATATATATATATATTATTTTTTTTATTTTACCCCTCACCTTTCCCACTTCGTGGGTGGTGCGCCATCATCCGCAAACAACAAGACATTTACCTCCCATTTCCCCTTCACTTCTCACCTAATACCCTTCCCTTCCCTCTTCATCCCCCTAACAACACCATCCATTAGCACATTAACAACCACGGAGACTTAACACACCCTGCCTCAGTCCAACTCCACGTTAAACCATTCAGTCAGTTCTCTCCTCACCCTCGCTCTACAGTTCCCATAAAATGATTTATTTCCATTCAATAATCTACCTCTCACTCCCCCTTCCTTATAGAACCTCAAACAATTTCCTCCTACAAACTCTATCATGCGCTTTTCCAAATCCATAAAGCATACATACCCCACTCTATCTTTCTCACTCAAATACTTGTAGAAAGCCTCCTTTTTCGTTTTAACCATATTCTCCAACTCTTCATTCCACCACTCACTCCCCTTTCTTCTACCATTACCTATTTTTTTTTATCCCACACACTCTTCTCGCAACTTCCACTCCCTTCCTCCATCTTCCTCCACCTCACCTCCCCTAACCTCCTCCCATTTCTCCCTTATCCCTCTTGTGTATTCACCTCTCTTCTCCTCATCTTCTAACCTCTCCACCCGTACTATCTCCACCACCCTCCCACTTTCTCCCAACCTCTTTTAGCTTTTATTTTCGCCATCACCAAATAATGGTCCGAAATACCCATAGCAGTTCCCCTCAGCGCGTTGACATCCAACAACCTATTCCTCCATTCCCAGCTCACACACAGAAAATCCAACAATCCCCTTTGTCCATTCACACCACTCACCCAGGTATATTTATGATTTTCTTTCTTTTCTATATATATATATATATATATATATATATATATATATATATATAATATATATATATATATATATATATATATATATATATATATATATATATATATATACATATATATATATATATAATATATATATATATATATCATGTCACAAATTTACATTATTTTTTAAAAATTCAAATTTATTTTTTACTTCATTATAATCATTTTGTTACTGTTCTATATAAAAAATATATTGCATTTTTCATTATTCATTAGTCATTTCACCTATTGATTCATTATTGTAATAAAAAACCAAAAAAACCAAAATAACCAAAAAAAACGGGTTTTTATTGGTTTTTTTAAAAAAACCATTGGTTTTTGTTTTTTTTTTTTTTTTATTTTTTTTTTATTAATTATATATATATATATATATATATATATATATATATATATATATATATATAATATATATATATATATATATATATATATATATATTTAATTATTTCAGAAAGTAACATTTGAGGTTAATTAAAATTGTAGATTCAGATATTAAAAAATATATATATATATATATATATATATATATATAATATATATATATATATATATATATATTATATATATATATATATATATTATATATATATATATATATATATATATATATATACAGAAAAATTTAATTATTCTTCAGAAAGTAACATTTGAGGTTAATTAAAATTGTAGATTCAGATATTAAATTAAATGAAAATTGTGTGGAAAATCTCCTTTTTAAAATGAGCCACAATGACAAAGAGATTTATGAAAGTAAAAGAGAACTAGAAAATAAAAACTTGCAGGTTCTCTAAAAGTTTTGTTCAAAGTCTTAAAAGCGGTTTTTAAGAGGTTTAAGTCTTGTAAAAGAATTGCTAAGATAGTTTGTACTCTTTGAAACAGCAGGACAGGAAAAGAAAGAAGTTGATATGGTATAGAAGTAGATAGTGAATTTGAATAGAAGCTAGCATAGCTTTCAGATTTATTCTCAAAGCTAGTGAGGGGAGTTCTTTTTCGTAATATGTTAAGAAAAGAATTATGATGACCTTATATAAAAAACAGGAAAAATTTTTAATTATAACTTTTAAGTTTTGGAAGGTCACTTGAGATTTTTTATTATTATTATTATTATTTCTTTTGAATTTAGATTAATACCTGGATCTACTTAATAAAGCTAATGTATTTGTAATATTAGATGGATTACAGGTTTAAATTACTGTGTTATGTTCTTATGTGATGTAAAAGGAGAAGCCACGACAGCATTTTTTGTGTCTATGTTAAAGTAATACTTAAAAGCAATAAATCTTTATCATCATTGCTTTCTTTGCAATATCTTTTTCTAGATAGATTTTGAGGCCATGGGGGCTAATATATTTATACATTTTACCAATTATTATTATTAAATTTTTAAATTTGTTGTAATTTATTTTTATTTGCTTTTTTATGATTCCAGTGGTGTGAGGCCCTTTGGTGTCAGTTTATTAGTCTGCGGATGGGATAATGGAAGACCTTATTTGTTCCAGTGCGATCCCTCAGGCGCATATTTTCCATGGAAAGCAACTGCAATGGGCAAAAATTTCGTTAATGGAAAAACTTTCCTAGAGAAAAGGTTAGTTGAAAATTAAATGACCATTTATTTTTAAGAATTTAAGGTTCAGAGTATTTGCGATCACCAAAATTGAACAGTAAGGATTGTTGCTTGTATTTCTTCCATCCACTAGACCTACCCGATATAATATTGGAATTGGAAATAGTACTCTTGAATGTCACATAGGCCCCCCCCCAAAAAAAACTTAAGTTTGATACTTAAAAAATAATTAATCGTTCCTTGTTCTTTTCATTTCTGTTGAAAAAATGGGACATTTATTTATTTCACTTTTATGTTAATAAAAATATTCATCTTCTGATGATTCTTTAGTTTTTAAACATATTTGTGAAAAGGAAACGTAAATTATCCCAACTTTAGATATTATGCATTAATTCATAATGCTACTGTGCAGGCAGTTTGAATTTTTAATTAATTCTTCGCCCTCTACCACCTCTGTCAGCTGAAGCCATAGTCACATTTAGTTAGATATGTAAGGTTGTGGGTGAGATTTTTTTTTTAGTTTTTAGTTGTTTGGGGGAATGAACTTAAGAGAAAATACTAACAACTAAAATAAAAAAAATATATATCTTTCAGGAGCATCTACCAGCCGATGAGTATTTTTTATTTTTTTAAAATATATGTTCGTATGTCTGGAGTTAGGTGTGGTGACAAAATCTAAATTAGCAATATGTATCCTTATGTGGGAAGTGTACCTAGTATATTTAGCTGGCTTTTGGTTGTTTTTTCGTGAACTAGAAAATTTTTATATAAAAAATTAGTCACCATGTTTGTTTATATATTTTGGTCATTGTAAACAAAGTTTTACTTTGTATTTGAAAACTCTATCTTTTTTTATGCATATTTATATTTGTATATCTTATACATCCTTCTTTCTTATTTTTCCTTTATTTGCTCGTATGCCTTTTTGCATAATTACATACGTGCAATATAAATACATTTTTTTCACTATCCTACCTCAGGAAGGTCATGGCCTTCCAATGGGAAACCACGATCTCTTAGTGGTGAAAATCTGCCCTCAGGAAGGGTTATAAACCCTGTCAGTAGGATCATTCGAGGATGAGCCAAGGATTTCACGGGCTGACGGCAAACATCTGGTGACTGGCCAGGTCTATCACTGATGCCGACTTTGATCCCACCTGCTGTAAGCATTCCGCAGATGTACTTAATACACATAAGTGGGTGGGCCTAAGCGCAAGAAAGAACTGCAAATTTCTCTACTCCGACCAGGCCTCGAACCCTGAACCTGTTGCTTGCAAGGCGAATGCTCGATCGTCTGAGCTACGGAGCCGCTTGTAATTTTATTTATATATATATATATATATATATATATATATATATATATATATATATATATATATATATATATATATATATATATATATATATATATATATATATATATATATATATATATATATATACTTTATCAATAAATATTATCTACCTATGAACAAAACTTTTAAAACAATAAAAACATAAATTAAAACGAAGTAACAAATAGTAAAAAAGAAGTAAATCTATTAAAACCAGCACCAAGCTTTCGATCTCTCACCCGGAGATCTTTATTCAAGGCAATAGGAACAGTGAAAGAAAAAGAAGTTATTCTCAAGACGACTCAAAGACTGAAGAATTTTTAAAAAAATTTCCGTTGGTTTGAAAATTGTATTTTTCATGATATGACGCTATGTTTTTTTTAAAATGTTCTTGAAAAATCTTTCATTTTTCAATAAATCATTGAGAGTATCATCAGTTTTTATTTCTCCTGGATGTCTATTATAATTATTAGTATTTTTAATAATGAAGGACTCTAAAAACTTTCTATTGTCATTGTTATGGCAAGGGATTAAAAATCTGCAGAATTCATATTAATTGTGTCATTATTTTTCTCTATGTTTCTGTAATACGGAATTTTGGTCTCCATATCTTAAACTGTACTTGTGTTTGTACATACGTCTTTTAAAATCATTAGTTTTGCCAAAATATTTATCATCACGATTGTTGAATGCTATATTGTAAATACCTACATTTTTCGTGGGGGGGTGTGAGGATTTTCCATGAGATAATTACCATATATAAACAACTACTTTTATGAGATAAAACCTTTCAGCACTTTTTTTTAATTTGTGTAGTTTAGTTCTGGGACTTTCCCTAATACAGTACAGCCGCTTTCTTGCTTGCAGTGGTTGTCCATGTATATCTATTCAAAAAAAAAAAAAGTATTGCCTTTGTAGTCATTATTATTAACTGCTATATTAATTTTTTTTTTAATCACAATATCTTAATTAGCTATAAATTAATGCACTTTAATTGTTCTCTTGTTTCCAATTAATAATTACAAATTTTTTATTGTTAATTTATTTTTTGTTCAAAGGGAGACAGATTGGGAGAAAACGCTTGCTTTTGTTTGCCTTCGTTTGTTTGTTTTTTTCCTGTAAATTACTTAGTTTTGTGACAATTTGCAAATACCTTAAATAGGATATTTTTGTTGATCTGAAAATTCCTTTTCATGTTTTAAGTCATCTTATATAGCCACTTCTATCCTTCCCTTAGAACAGGATTTAAGGAATGACATCCTTTGTTCGCATTTTAATTAATATCCTTTAACATATTTTTTTACAGTTGTATCTGGGTTTTGAACTGTTTGAACAAATAGATCAAGTTCTCCCGTGAACACAGTAAAGATTTATTTTGTACAACTGATGTTATGATTAGGTTCTGCTTGATAGTTTTATCAGTTTCTTTAAGGAATATTGTTTGAATTCCATCTACAAAACAACATAATTCTGTGAAAAAGATATTAAAAACTAACAGTTTTGGCACATGATTTCTCATTTCTTTTTTGCCTCTATTAGGCACCTGGTTGAAGTAGAAAAAGAATGGTTATAAATTTGAATATTCTGTCACATTCTAATCATAGATTAAGTACTCCAAGGACATGCACCCATCTAGCTGATTGATGTTGGTAGAAAAGTTGTTCAAGGCAAAGATTGTTTAGGATAACATTATTGTCGTAGATGAAATTTAAATTTTTAAATGTGTAAAAACATTTGAGCAATATTTATTTTATCATACCCTTAGTATAAAATTCTAAAAAAAAATTATTTCAGATACAACGAAGACCTGGAAATGGATGATGCAGTGCACACAGCAATTTTAACTCTGAAAGAGAGCTTTGAGGGTCAAATGAATAGCGATAATATTGAAATTGGAATCTGTAATTCTAAAGGCTTTCGAAGATTAACACCAGCGGAAGTTCAAGATTATTTGGCGAATATTGTCTAGTTTCATTACTTATTAGAGCTGCAATTTTTCTTTGATAACTTATAATAAAGGAGATTTGATTTCGTTGTTACAATTATTCCTTTTTCATATTTAATCAAAATTGAATATTTTTTATATTATATATAATATATATTATATATATATATATATATATATATATATATATATATATATATATATATATATATATATATATATATATATATATATATATATATATATATATATATATATAGCCTCTTTAAAGCCATTAAATAAAACAATAAAAGTAAAAGAAATTAAGATATTTTAACAAAATATGTTAAAACAAGTAATTATTATTTTTAAAAGTTTTTTTTTTTTTTTTTTTTTTTTAAGTAAAAAGTTCACATCTCACGGGCATTGCCCATTCGAGGAGAGGAACTTCTAGGTAGCATATACCTAGGATCCCGAAGTGGGATCGAACCGGCGCCCTCAAGCACGTGAGTCAATCACTTTACCGTTTGAGCCACGGTAAACGGCAAAGTAGAAGGGTTAAAACGACGTGAAACGTTTCGAAGCTAAAAGCTTCCTTATTCGTTCGCGAACGACGCGAGATTGAATAAGGAAGCTT
>SEYY01000626.1:2500-7500 GCA_009176605.1 Armadillidium nasatum
TTTGACCACCAGATATGAAATATAATATATATATATAATATATATATATATATATATATATATATATATATATATATATATATATATATATATATATATATATATATATATATATATATATATATATATTGAATCTTGTTAGTTTTGGGTCTGAAGTTAAAAATTAGAAGTACGTGAAAGTAAATCATTATTAATATTATTGAAATGTTTATTACAATGATTATTAGCTCTACTCATCGATTTGCACGGTACTACAACGTCTGGATGCCTCTCTAGAAGTCTTCCTTTGCAATGGTATTCAATGTACTCGTCAATGTTATGTGGTTGTCCGAAATCAAGTCAAGCACAGGTCCCTTCAATTGTAATTTTGCTTTTGGGAATAAAAATTAGTAAACAGGGTCTACGTGGGTCGGATACGGAAGGTAGTCAAATACTGTCACATTTTCTCTATTTGGCAAAAAAACACCTTCACGATTGCAGCTTTGTGAAAGGGGATGTTGTCGTGTAGGAAAAATCAGTTACCAGATTCATGCATCGTTGGTCTAAGAAGTTGAATTCTTTGTAGTAGCCTTTCCATAACACATTTAAAATAATTACATTAACAGTTTGACCTTCTATGACAAATTCTTTGTTGATTACACCCTGCCATTCAAAGAAAATCGTCTGCATTTTTTTCACACGAGACAACGGAAATAACACTTTTGTTGTCCTTGTTGAAGTTTCTTCGATACAAGCAGTAGACTGACGTTTAGTGCTGGGATATTTAGCAAAATACTAGCTTTCATCGTCAGTTGCAATCCTCTTAAAGAAGTCAGGCTAACTGTTTGCTGTGGTAATCAAATATGGCCAAACTTTAATTCTTTGATTTTCTGCTTAAAAGTCAAAGAGCATAAAACAAAACGCTAACATTCCTGTTTTCGCAAATCTTCCATTACAATTTCTCTCAATGTGTTCTTGTGCATTTTCACGCAACAATCGACGAAATCTTTTTATCATTTTCGTTACTGCTACACTTCGATAGGCAGTCCATTTCTAGGTTGGTCTTCGTCTGTATCACTTTAAGACATTATAACGGGTTAGCACTCTGTTATCAAAAGTTTCATCAAAAGTCATTTCTATTGTTTCCGTGACACTTTTCACAATTTTGACACAAAATTTGATCTCTAAATGTTGCTCCATACCAAAATTCATAACGAGACTTTAACACAACCTTTTGTTCAAGTCACTGAGTCAAGTCGATTCACACAATGTGTGCATTTTTGCTCTTTCCTCTTTGTGCAGAAAATCGCCCGATTACCCGCTCAAAATTATCACTGCACGAGTATATATATATATATATATATATATATATATATATATATATATATATATATATATATATATATATATATATATATATATATATATATATATATATATATATATATATATATTATATATATATATATATGTTAATTAAAGTTTATTTAAATTTTATTGTAACCTTTAGTATAATTTCCTGTAAATTTTTAAATGCTTTCCTGTTCTTATATTTACATATTTACATTTCGTTTTTACATAATTAAGTTGCTTGATATCACTCGAGTCTACATTTTTCTCTGTTTTCGAACAAAAACAACACAACTTAATAGCCTCAATAAACCACCAATCTCTCTTATCTTTCCTCTGGACTTGCTAAAAATGGCTGTGAAAAAAAAAAGTATTAAAAAAACAAGAGGGAAAACATAGTAAGAAAGAAAAAAAAAGAAGGGAAAAATTACTTTATTTTTTTCGCAAATAGAGTCAATTGCCGCCATTTTGAATTTGTTTTTCAGTTGGGTAAAGTACTAAAATGTAATTGAGTTTATTACAGTTTTGTTAATTTTCTTCTTTATTTATTTATTTACTTTAATAGTTATTTATCGATTTAATTATTTAATTCGTTTATTAGCAATAGTCATAATAGTACCAAAATTAAACAAATAAGGTCGCTGAAGCTATAAAACGATTTCTAGATCTTGTATGATGAAACTAGTATCAAAAAAGAGAAAATTTATTACTTTGAGAATTAAATTTTCATTTATTCAACGTATTCTTCATTTACTGCTACACATTTTTCTTAACGTTCAATCCATTTTATTTTCTATCCCGTTATTGAAGAAGCTTTTTTTGTTTTTTTTTATCAACAACAGCTTGAACTTCGTTAACTGATGGAAAAAAGTTAATCTTTCAACACCTCTTTCAATTTCTGAAACTACAAGAAGCCTGACGGGACTAAATCTTTCTTGTGAAAGAGTACAGAATAACTTCGAATTTATCCTTCTCATTGTATCCCCTGTTTGTTGACTGCAGTGCTGCCTTACATTGTCTTGATGATTAAAAGTTTTTCTATTTTCAAGCTTTACTATGCTGGTGCGTTATTTGAGAGTTCGAAACCTATTGCAGTAGAAGTCAAAATTAACCATCATTCCTCGCTTCAAATATTTAATTTGAGAGACTTAAATTAGTTTTGTTAATATATATATATATATATATATATATATATATATATATATATATATATTATATATATATATATATATATATATATATATATATATATATATATATGAATCCTTTTGCTAACCAAAAACCTATGTGTTGATTTTCTTGTTTTTTCGAGATGTTATGAATTCTCTTACTCTCGGACAACCTACGAGACGATATTCCGTAGAATGCGTTTTGTTTTTAGGTTGATAATGATTAACTCAAGATTCATCTCCAGTTGTATTATTCATGACGAAATCTTCCTATTGCAACGATATTTATTGTGAATTTCTTTTCAAACATTTTCCTTCGGGTCCTTCAGGGAAACTGTGAGTTGTTATGTATCAGTATTTTTCGGTACTTTAACATCTCGGTGATGTGTCGCATTCTTTATTAACTAATATCTATCTTCAGAACGATGTATCTTTGCTTTATTCGCTGATTTTTTTAAATCATGTCATTCACTTTTTTATTCTCCTATTCCTTGCGTCATTGAAATTGGTTTTCCAGGCATTGCCTCGTCTTGCCTCTCTCCTGCAGGTAAGAGGATATCGAACAAATTTTCAGACATTCCTAACATTCATACAATTATTTTAATCACCATCAACTGCTTTCGTGTTTCTGTGAATTTCAGTCGGCGCACAACCTTCAAATGAAAAAAGTTATATTTCTGCTCGCAGTTTTGTGCAACCTATTCCTATGCCGGCAAGTAATGGATTAAGACTTTCCGTGTTTGTACAGAACTATATATGCTTCCTGATTCATATTTCCGCCAGTATATTATTAGAGACTCTACCCATTAACATACACTCGTATATTAAATGTACGTATTTATATATATATATATATATATATATATATATATATATATATATATATATATATATATAATATATATATATATATATATATATATATATATATATATATATATATATATATATATATATATATATATTAAAATTATTAAAGCAAAAGATAAATTGTAGATTTTAAATTAAGGATAAATACTTTGTACCATTGAAACACTAAACTATTCATTATTTAAAAGGTTTATTTGTATACTCAATACGAAGCATGTCCTACCTTTTGAAAGTGACAGGGGTTCAAATCGAACAATATTAACTCGTCCGCTATGAATAATAATAATAATAATAATAATAATAATGAAGATTCAAATAAATAAAATCTTTATTGAAAATATTAAGCGACTCTTTCTGTGAAGCGAAAGATTATAATTCTATATACAGAAATAGAATCATAAATATGTAATGATATATATGCTATTTTAAGACCAAAGTGTTCGAACGATACAAACAATTTCATCTCAATATATATATATATATATATATATATATATATATATATATATATATATATATATATATATATATATATATATATATATATATATATATATATATATATATATAATCTATCAGAGTTTAAGGAAAACAATTTTATGTCTCAGATCAAAAGCTGATATGCCTCGAAACGCGATGTACGAAAGTGCGAATAAAGTATATGAAAAGATAAGGATGATACAGTGTTCAATACTTTATTCTCCCTGTCCCTCATCAAAGGATCAAGTATGCGACTAGATCATTGACTTTCAATTAAAAGGAAACTGATTGTCAACACAAATCGTTTTATTTTAAAATAGTAAATATCTATAATAATAATAATAATAATAATAATAATAATAATAATAATAATAATCATAATAATAATAAGGGTATACCTAAGAGTGTGTGTGTGCGTGTGATAATGGTTATTAGTGTCCGTTTTTATTGTGTATTTGACTTTGCTTCTGTTTGCGTGTACGAAAGGTAAGAACTTAGGAGTGTTTCTAATGTAAATAATTATAATAATAATAATAAGAATTGTTATTATTATTATTATTATTATTGTTATTATTATTATTATTATTATAACTTCAACCAGTCCATATACTTGACAACTCCATATATTTCCCTGCAACGTGTCATTTACAATGTCTGGCAGACCTTAAATTTGACAAGTTCCATATTTTACTGGATCGTATAATTTACTTGGTGCGGATTTTTTACCAACCTGGGTAAAAGACATAGGGGCATAGCCTTTCCGCATAGGACACCCCTCCTAATGGGATACAATATATATATATATATATATATATATATATATATATATATATATATATATATATATATATATATATATATATATATATATATATATATATATATATATATTTTTTTTTTTTTTTATTTGAATATTAGGTATCTGATATGCTGAAAGATTTTTTTAGACTCTGTCTCAGACACTGATAATGACTTCTGTACACTCGCATCTTGTCTCCGCAGTCCTAAATTGCGTCTCCATATTCTGCAAAGTAGAATGAAGATGGCACAAAATCTTGAGCTTGTCAGATATAGCGGAAAGCAGCTAAAAAGCAGCACAATGGATTACAAATGAACTTTGAACATACCCTATATCTTAGTTTGTCATGAATA
>SEYY01000626.1:15000-35000 GCA_009176605.1 Armadillidium nasatum
ATATATATATATATATATATATATATATATATATATATATATATATATATATATATATATATAGACAGTATAACACCCCACAGGAAATAAAAACAAAAATTAAAATTGGAGCAAGCTTTCGAAGGGATAGCCACCCTTCCTCTTTCAGGCTCTAGTTTATTATTATTCGATAATAAACTAGAGCCTGAAAGAGGAAGGGTGGCTATCCCTTCGAAAGCTTGCTCCAATTTTAATTTTTGTTTTTATTTCCTGTGGGGTGTTATACTGTCTAAAATTTTACACGGTTATAGTGTTTTATATATTTATATATATATTACTATATATATATATATATATATATATATATATATATATATATATATATATATATATATATATATATATATATATATATATATATATATATATTAGGGATGTATCGGAAGTCAAATTTTTAATATCCGCAGATGGATGTCTATTTTTTCACATTCTTTCACATTTTTTCAATATTTTACTCGGATTTCAAATCGAAATAAAATAACAAAGATTTCTTTTAAATCAAAATCAAAACAATCGCGGTAGTGAACAGATTTGATCACGAAATGAAATACCAAATAATTGACTCATAGGGTGCATTCCGCAGTCAACATTCTTTGAAAATGTTTGAGAAGTGTCCCACTAATCAGGATCTTTAAATCCTGATTTAGTAGTCTTTAAATTCGCTTCAACGAGATTGATATCAAATTTTTATCCTTAATTTTCATTGCACCTATTCTGTAATCGTCACGTGATGCGTAACCAAACATGGAGGCCTTTGGCCCAGACCTTTTTTTTATTTTTTATTTTGTTTATTTTTTTTTGTTGTTGTTGTTGAACGCGTTAGTTTGGCCTCTTTCCTGAAAAAATATATTTCTACACAAATTAATGTTATTATTTTAGCAATTTCCGATTATTAATGAGATTTAATTACAAATAGTTATTGTTCATATTTTCATTAGTTCCAATAATTTTAATTGTTTTTGCTGCCAAAGTCTTTTAAATACCTTTGTTTATGACATACATTTTATTATTTTCAGATTTTCTGATGTAAATTAAATTGATTTATTAAAATAATTTTCTGAAAAACTTATTACAACCAGATGTAAATCTTGTCAGATTTTCGTGGGACGCGCCATCAAAACCTCTATACGAATGAATTAAACCAATAATGAGTCAGTATTCCATTATTATTTGTAAGATTAAAAGTATTTTAATTTTTAATTCAAATAAACTGTCTTGCATCACAGTTATGCATAAAGTTTCAATGGAAAGTAATAATTATGTTGAATATCCAAAGAATTACTTTAAAAACTTTCGCTTCTCTTTGTAGAAATCTTTGATTAATTAGGCCTTTAAGAAAACTGAAATGAATAAGGAGTCTCTGTAGGAGGATGGATGAGACCTACTTCTTCAAATATTTAACCACGACACAGTTTTTATTTGTGGAATTGGCTATTAAAGTAATTAAATGTCAAGTAATTAAACGATTATGCAGGGTAATTGCATTTATTTTTTATGAAAATTAAGGGATAGGGGAATAACAAACTTTCTTTCTTATAAATATTCTTATTTCTTTGGATTCATTGAGGTAGAATGCTCAGTAAATTATTTAACGGCGATGCAGTTATACCAATATTTTATGAGTCCGGGTAACGGTGAATTTTTATCCGTCAATTTATTATTCAATACTTGTTTGTTAAACTACATATGCTTGCTGTTGCCACCATTCACAAGTGGAACCCTCCTATTCAAGGTATGGCTATAAGTGATTGTTTCGATATCGGATGTGAAAATTTAGATAAATATGCGAAAAAGAAATTCAGACAAAATTTCTCTAATCTCATTCGATCTAGATCAAATATTCTGTAGAAGACGTATTTCTACAGGTTTTGAAACTTTGATTTCAAAGAGTTTTTCTGAAGTATTTTTCTGTTCGTTTTGTTGTGCCAATGAAGTGCAAGAATGTGAGTGCCATTATCTCGAAAACAAAATTCTACTATAAACTGATAAGTTCTAAGCAAAACTTTTACCTTTATCCCTCTCCCATATTTTATCAAAATGGCAAAAATAAAGTTTATACATGATATATATATATATATATATATATATATATATATATATATATATATATATATATATATATATATATATATATATATATATATATATATATATATATATATATATATATATATATATATATATAATAGTGAAAAGAAAGAAGGATACTTTTAACAGCCATTTGATTACGAAGGAGGTTATAGATTGAGAGGAGTATAGGGAGAGGTGTAGGTAGATGAATGAAGAGGTAAGTTAAGAGGAAAAAAAGAGAGGGGAGGAGGAGTGGGTAGAAAGCTAGCAGAAAAATTTAAGGAGAGAAATAAAATGTTTTGGACGGAAGTAAATAAGGTGAGGAGAGGTAGTGAAGGGGGAAGATGAGAAGTTATTACAAGATGAGAAGGAAGTAGGAGGGAGTTGGAGAAGGTGCTTTAGCGAATTGTTGGACGGAGGGAGTGAGATTGGAGAGAGGAGAGAGGTGGGATAAAGGGCAGAGAGTTACTGGAGAAGAGGATAAGAATATTGGTAGGGAGGAGGTGGTAGTAGCGTTAAGAAAGGTAAAGAAGGGAAACTCGTCAAGAACAAGCAATTTATATGGAGAGATGATAAGGGTAGAGAGCTGGAGAAATAGTTGACTGATTGGTTAGATAGAATGTTTAAATTGTGTTGGGGAGAAGGGAGAGTGCCTCAGGAGTGACAGGACGTTTGCATTTTGCCTATATATAAAGGAAAAGGGGATAAGATGGTGTGTAGGAATATAGGGAGATAAGTCCGTTGAGTGTGGTATGGAGATTTATCTGAGGGTGTTAGTGACAATAATGAAAGAGCTGACAAGAGAGGAGGTGGGTGAAGAACAGGGTTTTTTTTAGAGAGAGGGTAGGGGATGTGTGGACCAGGTGTTCACACTGAGAATAATTGGTGAGAAATTGCGTGAAAAAGATAAGTGTGGTATGTATGTATGTTTTATGAATTTCTAAAAAGTATAGGATAGGGTATGTAAGAGGAAGTTGTTTGAGATTCTAATGGAATTGATATTCTGTATTGTATTGTATGGGTGTAAGACATGGATGATGAATGCTCAGGCGAGAAAAAGTTTGAATATGTTTTAAATGAAGGGATTGAGATCGATATGTGGTTTGAGAAGAGTAGATAGGATTAGAAACGAAAAATAAGGGAGATGTGTGATTAGAGGATGGGTGTGGTGGAAGACGTACAAAGATAGTTTGGACGTGTGTAGAATGAATGAGGACAGTATAGTGGGCAGAATACTTAGATCCGAGGTGGGGAGGGAAAGGGAAAAGGAAGGCCAAAGTGGAGATGGATGAATGGAGTGAGTGAGATTTTGGGAGGAACAAGTTTAAGTTTAGATGAGGGTAGGAGACTTACGGAGGACAGAGTGGGATATAGGGCGGTGGTGAAGGGGGAATGAGAGGTAGAGAGTGGGTGTGTTTGTGAGGGAATTTTGGCGGGAAGAACCTCACGAGAATGAGATGGTTAAAAAGTGGATATATATATATATATATATATATATATATATATATATATATATATATATATATATATATATATATATATATATATATATATATATATATATATATATATATATATTATATATATATATATATATATATATATATATGAGTGCCTATACTCCACAGTGTCTATGCCTCACATTGGAGTGCCTATGCTCCAACCTTCCTCCTTCTTCACATGTGTCTTACAATATTTACAAACCCTTACACTTACATTACCTATTAATTTAATCAAAATGGCAAAACTTAAATCTGCCTCGGAGAATCCAAGAAGGGTGGATTCCAAATATAGCCCCTCATCCACTCCTTCCCCATCACCACTTGGGAGTTGGTGGCCTCTGGTGATGGGGTTGGCGCCGCCAAGACCTCTATTCCTACTTGCCCTGGTGCACGGTCTTCATTTTTCATTAATTTCTGCAACATTCGCGGTCTTTTTACTAATCTCCACTTTGTCGAACACCACCTCTCTTCTTCTAGACCTCATCTTTTGTTCTTAACTGAAACTCAGGTGTCTGAGTGCTCTGACAGCAAACCCTACTCTGTTTCCTCCTCCTGTCTCTATCCTCAATTTTCAGCCAAAGGCGGATGTTGCGCATATGTGCGCAACGATGTTGTCTGTTCTCGTGTCTCTAATTTGGAGTCTTCTGAATTCTCTACTTTATGGCTTAAGCTCTCTTTCAATTCTACTACTAAATTCATTTGTTCTGTCTACTTATCTCCTAACTCCACAGACCATCCAAAATTCTTCGACTATCTTAACTCCAAAATAGAACACATTCTTTCTTCTTCTCCTTTCTCCGAAATCATCATTTTAGGTGATTTCAATGTTCACCACCGCCAATGGCTTTCATCTAGTTCTCATGATCCAGCTGGTGAACTCGCCTTCCAATTTTCTATCCAGAACAACCTTGAGCAGTTGGTGCATCTCCCTACCCGTATCCCTGACCGTCTTGGTGATGAACCCAACATTCTAGGCCTTTTCCTAACTTCTAATCCTTCTCCTTATACTGTTAAACTCTTTCCTCCTCTGGGTTCATCCGATCATCTTCTTATCTCCGTATCTTGTCCTGTCTCTTCAAGTCTTCCGCAAGAACGGCCCCCGCCTTCGGCAAGGAGACGTTTCTGGCATTTCGGTGCTACTAACTGGTCTGACTTGCGGTCGTACTTTTCTGATTTTCCATGGAATGATTACTGTTTCCGAGGGAGGGGTCCCTCTGAGTGTGCAGATCGCATAACTGAGGTGATTCTCTCTGGTATGGAGGCGTACATTCCATATTCTTTCCCTCCCACTAAACCTAATAAACCTTGGTTTAACTCTGCTTGTTCTCGTGCTATCCGCCGCAGGGATGTTGCCTTCAGGGACTACCGTTGTCTTCAAACTCCAGAATCTCACGCAACTTATATTTCATCCCGGAATCGTGCAAAATCTATTCTTCGAGATACTAAAAACTCTTTTCTCCGTCGCAAATGCAATAATCTTTCTGGCTCCTCTTCCTCTCGACCTTTCTGGCATTTTGCAAAAAATGTCAACTCTAACTTTGCTTCTTCCTCTTTCCCTCCTCTAGTATCTTCTGACGGCTCAACTGCCGTTTTGCCCTCCTCTAAAGCTGAACTCTTTGCTCAAACTTTTGCCTTAAATTAAACCTTTGACGATTCCGGAGCTGTTCCTACTCCTTCAACCCCCTCTAACTCATTTATGCCTAAAACTGCAATTTCTTCTAAAGACGTCACTTCTGCTCTCTCTGAGCGTAACACTAAGAAGGCGTACGGTCCTGATGGTATCCCTCCTGTGGTTCTAAAAACTTGTGCTTCCAAGCTTGCACCCTGCCTTGGTAAACTATTTCGTCTATGTCTTTCTACTTCAACCTTCCCTTCTTGCTGGAAACGTGCTCTCATTCAACCTGTGCCGAAGAAGGGGGACCCCTCTCAGCCCTCTAACTATCGTCCTATTTCTTTAACCTCCGTTCTTTCTAAAGTTTTCGAATCTATCCTTAACAGGAAGATTTGGAAACATCTCAATTCTTCTAATCTTATCTCAGATCGCCAGTATGGCTTTCGTAAGAAGCGCTCTACTGGTGATCTTCTTTCCCTTCTCTCTGACTCTCGGTCCTCCGCTCTTCGGCATTTCGGTGAATCTTTTGCTGTGGCGCTGGACATATCGAAAGCTTTCGATAGAGTCTGGCACAAAGCTTTGATTTCCAAACTTCCCTCTTTCGGAATCTATTCTTCTCTATGTGACCTTCTCTCTGATTTCCTTTCTGGTCGTTCTATAGCAGCTGTTGTAGACGGCCACCGTTCATCCTATAAATCTATTAATAGTGGTGTTCCTCAAGGTTCTGTCCTATCCCCAACACTTTTTCTCTTTTCATTAATGACCTTCTCTCTATTACTTCATCTCCTATCCACTCCTATGCTGATGACTCCACCCTTCATTACTCTTTTCATTTTGAAAGACGCCCCTCCCAGCAACAGTTAATAGAGGCAAGGAGGGTGGCCTTGGAGCAACTAACCTCTGATCTATCTCTCATTTCAAATTGGGGAAAAGAAAACATGGTCGTTTTCAATGCCTCAAAAACTCAATTCCTCCATCTCTCTACTCGGTACAATCTTCCACACAACTACGATATCTTCTTCGAAAACACGCAACTCAAACCTTCATCTCTCCTTAATATTCTAGGTGTTTCTTTTTCTCGTGATCTTTCTTGGAAAGATCACATTACCTCTCTTTCTAAACAAGCTTCTAAGAGGTTGGGTGTTCTGAGGCGCCTTCAGTATTTCTTCACACCACCCCAGTTGCTTGCTCTGTATAGGGGTGTTGTTCGCCCCTGTATGGAGTATGCGTCACACATCTGGGGTGGTTCCACTCATACAGCTGTCCTGGAAAAGGTGGAGTCTAGAGCTTTTCGCCTTATCAATTCTCCTGCTCTCACTAATTCTCTCCAATCTCTTTCTACCCGTCGAAATGTTGCGTCATTCTCTCTATACTATCGCTATTACAATGGACACTGCTCTTCTGAACTCTCTCGTCTCATACCTCCTCCATTAAGAAGGGTTCGTGCGATTCGTCTTTCTACACAGTCTCATCCTTTCTCTGTCCAACTCTCTGACCCCAGACTTAACCGCTATGCTTAATCTTACATGTACTCTACTGGTAAAGTCTGGAACACACTTCCTTCATCTATTTTCCCAACTTCCTATGACTTAGGCGCCTTCAAACGCCGTGTATCAGGTCATGTCGGCCTTTAATTTGACCATGTTCCCGACTTTCCCCCTAACTCTGGTGGAACATTAGTAGGCCTCTGGCCTTTGCCCACCAGAGGAGAAATAAAAAATAATATATATATATATATATATATATATATATATATATATATATATATATATATATATATATATATATATATATATATATATATATATATATATATATATATTCTTGGTGCGGTAAAGGCTACGGTTTACCAATTCTCACCAGAGTCGGGGAATACCGGGAATTTAGTCTAGTTACAGGCCGACATATCCCGATGCACACGATGGCCTTTGAAGGTGTGTAAAGAAAACAGATAAAGGGAGTGTATTCCAGACTTTACCAGTAGAGTATATATATATATATATATATATATATATATATATATATATATATATATATATATATATATATATATATATATATATATATATATATATATATATATATATATATATATATATATATATATATATATATATATATATATATATATATATATATATATATATATATATATATATATATATATATATATATATATATATATATATATATATATATATATATATATATATATATATATATATATATATATATATATATATATATATATGAGCTTGGCAACTTCCGCATACTTTCAACACCTCCGTACCTTGCGGAAGTTCAATTTTGCGTGCAAAGGCGTGACATTTTTTTTAAAAAAAGGGTCGGAAGTTGTGAATTGTTCCGCATACATGTCCAGAAACTTGGAAAATAAAGCAAAAATAATATATATATATATATATATATATATATATATATATATATATATATATATATATATATATATATATATATATATATATATATATATATATATATATATATATATATATATATATAGAGAGAGAGAGAGAGAGAGAGAGAGAGAGAGAGAGAGAGAGAGAGAGAGAGAGAGAGAGAGAGAGAGAGAGAGAGAGAGAGAGAGAGAGAGAGAGAGAGAGAGAGAGAGAGAGAGAGAGAGAGAGAGAGAGAGAGAGAGAGAGAGAGAGAGAGAGAGAGAGAGAGAGAGAGAGAGAGAGAGAGAGAGAGAGAGAGAGAGAGAGAGAGAGAGAGAGAGAGAGAGAGAGAGAGAGAGAGAGAGAGAGAGAGAGAGAGAGAGAGAGAGAGAGAGAGAGAGAGAGAGAGAGAGAGAGCCAAAGTGTTAACAAACGGATCTATGCTTAGTTTATATTTTAGCAACCAGTCTCAAACAAGCGTGAATACACACACACACCCTATATATATATATATATATATATATATATATATATATATATATATATATATATATATATATATATATATATATATATATATATATATATATATATATATATATATATATATATATATATATGAGTGGGACCCATGGAAGATCTTGCTGGGAGCCGCGACGACTTTGGCGCCGCCACTTATTGTCACGGTCATACAAAACAACAAAAATATTTTTTTTTAAAAAAATTACCATATAAATAAATTTCAAAAATATTTCTGGCTGGTATATGGAGGTTCTAAACAGCCAAAACACCCATATATATATATATATATATATATATATATATATATATATATATATATATATATATATATATATATATATATATATATATATATATATATATATATATATATATATATATATATATATATATATATATTAGTGATGGCATCCGCATCCGCATCCGCATGCGCGGATGCGGAACATCCGCACAAAAATCAACATCCGCATCCGCATCCGCATTTTCGAAAATTCAACATCCGCGTCCGCATCCGCATCCGCACTTTCGGAAATTCAACATCCGCATCCGCACTTTCAAAAATTCAACATCCGCATCCGCATCCGCATCCGCACCTCCCCAAAATTCAACATCCGCATCCGCATCCGCATCCGCAAATTAGAAAATATGACATCCGATCCATCACTAATATATATATATATATATATATATATATATATATATATATATATATATATATATATATATATATATATATATATATATATATATATATATATATATATATATATATATATGCGAATTGTAGATCAAGTGTGAGGGTGAAGAGAGAACTATCGGATTGGTTTAGCATAGGAGTGGGATTGAGACAGGGGTTTGTAATATCTCCATGTTATTTAATCTATTGATGAATGGTTTACTTAGAAAAATGGAGAGAGAAGGGAAGAGTTTTACGTTGAGAAATATGGAGGGTGAATGTGAAGTGAATGTTTTACTTTTTGCAGATGATGCGGCATGTGTTGGTGGCAGAATCTGGAGAAAAGATGAGAATACTTGTGAGAGAGTTTGAAGGGAAATGTGCAAACACGAGATTGAAATTCAATCCAGCGAAGAATAAAGTTATGAGGATTGGAGGTGGGGATGAGGAAATGTGGAGGGAGGAATTGGTTTGTAGAAGTGTGAGAATGGAAACTTGAGGAGGTGAATGAATTCAAATATCTATAGTAATGTTGGGTGGAAGGTAAGGGTGGGACGGAAAAAGGAATAAAGAACAGAGTGGTAGAAGGAATGAAAGTATTGGGGGGCCTAAGAAAAGTATGGAAGAAAGGAAAAATTTCGAAAGAAATAAAGATAAGAATGTTTGAATGTATGTGTTCACCTTCTGTATTGTATGTGTGTGAAACATAGACGATAAGTGCTCGGTCGAGAAAAAGTTTCAATGCCTTTGAGATGAAAGATTTGAGAGTGATATATAAATTGAGAAGGATTGATAGGATTAGAAATGAAAGAATAAGGGAGATGTGTAAATGGAAGAAGAGTGTAATTGATAGAGAGGAGGAGGATGTGCTAAAATGGTTTGGACATATGTGAAGAATGAAAGAGAACAGAATGATTGGCAAGGTACGTAGATCCGATGTAGATAGGGGAAGGGTAGGGGGAGGGGAAGGCCAGAAGTGGGGATGGATGGATGGAGTGAGAGTGATTTTGATGGAAGGAATTTGAGTTTAGACGAGGGTAGAAGATTTGTGGAGACAGAGATGGAGGGAGGTGGTGAAAGCGTTGAAAGGTAAGAATATTTATGTTTGTAAGGGAATTGTGGCGGGCACCACCTTACGAAAGTGGGAAAGGTGATAGTGAAATATATATATATATATATATATATATATATATATATATATATATATATATATATATATATATATATATATATATATATATATATATATATATATATATATATATATATATATATATATATATATATATATATATATATATAATTAACATCCGCATCCGCATCCTCATCAAAATTAACATCCGCATCCGCATCCGCATCCTCATAAAAATTAACATCCGCATCCGCATCCGAACTTTTCGAAAATTCAACATCCGCATCCGCATCCGCACTTTCGAAAATTCAACATCCGCATCCGCATCCGCACTTTCGAAAATTCAACATCCGCATCCGCATCCGCACTTCTCCAAAATTCAACATCCGCATCCGCATCCGCAAATTGGAAAATATGACATCCGATCCATCACTAATATATATATATATATATATATATATAATATATATATATATATATATATATATATATATATATATATATATATATATATATATATATATATATATATATATATATATATATATATATATATATATATATATATATATATATATCTTGATTTTCGTTAAACACTTACTGTAAACAAATTTTAATAAACAAATGTAAATATGTATTTATTTAAACCTAGATTAAATTAATCAACTAATTAATTTAATCAATTAATCAACTAATTAATTTAATCAATTAATCTAATTAATATCAGAAAAGTCATATGTGGGAAAATAAGACAATTTGTTAGTCAAAGAAAGATTTTCAAAAGACTTTGGCGGTGACCACCATTAAAAGCATTTTGACCAATGGAAATATGAATAAATGATAATAATTAATTTATTTAATTTATAACAAATTAATGATCACATAATGTTATAATAATTACTGTTAAGTATATATATATATCTATTTGAGTAAGAAGGTTTACAAAAGGTATTTTTTCTAAAAGAAAGTCTTGACCTAATTCCTCGATGTCTCTCCACATTTCGTGACCATACCAGATTAAATGCAGCAAAAATTGAAGATAGATATTTATTTCTATAGTAGGGGTTCCACTGTAAAGATTCTTTAAAGATCTTTAAAATTCTTCAAGTAAAGTGTTCTATGAATCAAGATTTTTAAATCCTATATTTAAAATTAAAAATTGAAATTTCTATCTTTAAATTTCACTGCAGTGAATATGTAATGGTCACGCGATGTAAACAAACATCAAGGAGTTGGGTCAGGATCATCATCATCATTTAGATTAAATACCTTTTGTAAACCTTCTTACTCAAATAAATTAAATACAAATTATCACGGGAATTTTATTAAATCATTATCTGATCATTAATTTGTTTTAAATTAAGCAATTTAATTACTATCAACTTTTCATACTTCATTATAAATTTCTGTCTTTATATTTTAACATCCTCTGATCATTAGTTTGTTTTGATAAAGAAAATTAAGTATTATCAATTTGTATTTTTTTTTTATTTTTATTTTTTTTTTATTTTTTATTTTTTTTTTTTTTGCATACGTTGTCTTATTTTCCGTCTTATGGCTTTTCATATATTAATTAAATTAATTGGTTGATTAAATTAAATTTCAACATACATTTACGTTTGTATATATAGGTCAGCTGATATTTGTTTACAACTAGATGTTCCATGAGAATCAAGAAACTTAGATTTTCGCTGCATTTTATGAAAATTTTTCTAAAGCGGGATGTTAATCCAGATTTTCATAGAACACTGAAACTTTTCGTTACATTTTTTTTTAATATCTTGTTGCAGCTACACTTAAATCCTCGTTTTCATGAAACTCACTCAGAAATTTTAGGCTGTAAATCTAGCCAGTAACATGAGGATTTCTATTCAAATATCTTAATTCGTGCTACACTGCGGTTGAGGAATCTCCAGGATCTGTAGAAAATGGGGAAAGTCTCCATTCGTCACTAACCTTTGAGAAATAGGTTTAAATGTGACCGTTACAGAATATAGAAGCGTAATAACCTTTACGGCGTTAAATTGAAGCTTGGCTATCTTGATCCAATCGCTGGCTTAGGTATCTAGATATCCATTCATTGTTTAGATATCGTTAATATCCAAACGTTAATCGGTTAACGAATCAGTAATTGTTGCTCTTGTATACACAGATTCAGGTTTTCCGTAATTCTTATTCCAAGTTCCTATTTTTCTTTTATATATATAAATTCTGAAACCATCCAAAAGTTTTCTTTTTTTAATTCATGAACTCATAGTTAAGTAAGATTTTTAACTCCGATTAATTTCGATTTCATTATAGGATAGAATTAAAATTTACATTTGGTCACCATGTTACTCATTTTTAAAAAAATTTGTGTATCCTCACTTTGGTGAGTAATGCAATAGATGTCGTAAATTGAGTGGATTTTTATGAGCCTAATTAGTTTGTTTAGTATATAGTTTTCATATTTTGCAAATGTTTAAATTTATAAAGACTCCAGTTGTTGAAATTCTGTAAATGTAGTACATACATACAGAAGTGGATCTGTAAATCGGAAAGGACACATGAGCATAAAGTATTTTATTTTGATTATCATGTTTGAGCAAGTTCGGTTCAGTGGTCATTCACCTCCAAGTATACTCTTTAAATCTCTTCAAGGCATTAGTTTTGAGGTTATATTTATGTTATTAAATCTTTTGATTATTTTGTTAGTTTTAAAAACAATGCGGCACTTCAAAATTTGGGAAAAGTAAAGTAAGCTTTAAGAGCACCACTTCAAATTATTGTAAACTTATAAGCTGGGAATCTGTTGAAATAAAACTCAGCATATATATATATATATATATATATATATATATATATATATATATATATATATATATATATATATATATATATATATATATATATATATATATATATATATATGGTTATTATGCATGGTTTGTTTCTTACCTAGTATTTAACTTATTCAAAATATAAATTAGAAATGTAATTTATATTGAAGAAAAACAAAAATGGGTCAATCAAATTAAATAAATTTAAAAATTGTTAAAATACCAAAAATCTTCTTATAAAATAATATAGTAATTAGGCTGATTACACTGAATATACCTACGCCTTATAGAGATGTAGACAGAGAACAATATCGCAAAAATTATTGATATTAATTAATGTATTGATATTTCATAATGTTGTTGCTAGATAGTTGAAAATTTTAAAATGTACATTTTAGTAACTTTTTATTTATTTAAATTTTTTATTTAGGTTAGGCCTTTTTGCTGGCTGTTAGCATACATTTAACCTTTAAGTCAAGATTAGGGTATGTTTAACAAGTTAGATAAATTTAGCAATTTATATACTTACTATAGTATTGATATATTTTCTGATTATCTTTCTCCACCCAATTTTTTTTACCCCATATTGTTAAAGTTGCAGAAGAAAACCAAGCTTTATGACATTTGAAATTTATTTTTACTACCTTAAGTGCATTTTAATTTAGCGAATTTGATTTTTCAACCCATTTTTATTGTTTTTCTTCAATATACATTACATTTCCAGTTTATATTTTGAATAACAGTTAAATATCAGGTAAGAGATATAACTATATATATATATATATATATATATATATATATATATATATATATATATATATATATATATATATATATATATATATATATATATATATATATATATATATATATTATTCTTTATCGAAACTAATACTTTTGTTGAATTTATAAATTTCATACTATGTGGGGACTTTAGCATGGTGATTTAATATTGTGTACGAAATATTGCAGATGTGTGCCCCCCTACTTTCCCCTTACACATGATCCCCCATTTTGATGGAAATTGAGATATTTTCACAATTTGTCAAAAAAATCTACCAACTAATTAATGGATTCAATATTGTATGTAATATTCTAAATACAGATACTTGAAGTCTCACAGTTTCACACATAAACATACACATACTTTGAGTACAAACCCAAATTACAGCTTAATGAAATTTTATTAATTTCAATTTTGTTGAGTTGTAATATTTCAAAGTTTGGTCTTGAGTAAGCATTTTTTTATAATATCAATGTTTTATTAATGTATAAAACAGACAGAATACTAATGTGTACATTGCTGTGAATTGATTAGTGATAATTTAATAACTGAAACCGTAAAATGTGTGTGGTTTTTTCTACTTATATATATATATATATATATATATATATATATATATATATATATATATATATATATATATATATATATATATATATATATATATATATATTATATATATTATATATATTATATATTATATATATTTATATATTTATTTTAAAAATAATGATAAATTTTTATTTTTTTATTTAATTAAAAAAAATTTAAAAAAAAAGAATAGATATAAAAATATAATTATATAATTATATATATATATATATATATATATATATATATATATATATATATATATATATATATATATATATATATATATATATATATATATTTATATTTTTATATATGTTTTTGCCTTTTAATATTGCTTATAGGCTATAACCAACTATATTTTTGAAAACTCTTGGTAAACGTTTAATTTTGTAACAATAAGAAAACATGTTTCTCATATCTTTTTTTTGAAAAAAAACTATATATATATATATATATATATATATATATATATATATATATATATATATATATATATATATATATATATATATATATATATATATATATATATATATATATAATCAATGTGAAATCTATATATTTTGCTTTAAGTTACTTTTCATTTTACTTTCATTAAAAAAAAAAAAACCAAGTAAACCATAAAAAACAATTGTTTTTTTGTTTGTCTAAACCAAAAAAAAAGCCATGATGGTTTAAACCAAACAACCCTGATCTATAGTATATACATACAGGTGAAAAAAATTAATGAGTACTAATAAAGATTTTACTTTTCTTAAAAATGTAAGAAAATCAGTAAAATGGGGTGATCATGTGCAAGGGGCAGGGGGTCGCATAACCACAATGTGTTATATCATCATACTGAAGTCCTCACATAGTGTGAAATTTGAATGCAAAATTGATATATATATATATATATATATATATATATATATATATATATATATATATATATATATATATATATATATATATATATATATATATATATATATATATATATATATATATATATATATATATATATATATATATATATATACATTCTATATATTTATTTAGGCAACTTTCAAAAATCTTTCAGAAAATTTAAATGTATTAAATGAAGTTTAAGCATAAAAAAAAAAAAAAAATCTTGTCTAATAGGCATATTTATATTTATTAAATGAGATAGCAAGTAAGTCATTTTTTATATGAATTTTCTTTGATTTAATTTTCTTCCCTGCCTACTATGATTTATCTTTCATATAGCGATGGTTGCCTGAAATTTATTATTAGACTTTCAGGCTGTGAGAACTGTTCAAGGAGTCACACTGTTGGATAAATAGATGGGGTAAATTCTTTTGTACTTGATTCTGGAAACTCTGTGTGCATTATTTAAAATTTGAAAAATGAATTTAATTGTTGAAGTATTTTAAAAAAAATGCAATCATGAAATGAGAGCTTATATTGATAAATGTGTGCAAGTTGTATGATGAATAGGTAGACAAATATAACAGAAAAAGTATGAGTATGTCATATAATTTATATATGATGCATATATTATAGTATGATTTAAAACCCTATATATACGATAATGCTTTATTTTCACAAAAATAAAGGAAGTTTCAGTATTTGCGCATGGTTTCATTAGTTGTTTTTCAGTTCTTATTAAACTAGAAATTTGCTTTGAAAAAAAAAAATTCATTATGTAAATAAAAAAAATTATATTATGGAAAAGCAATTACTGCTTTAACCAGACTATGCTAATAATAAGCTACTTTCTGGTCATTTAAAAATGAAAATTGGTAGGAAAAGATATTGAAAATGATTGGCATATTCGTATTTGTAATTTTGGTTTGCCAAATGAGGAGATTTTGTTTATGACTGATACAATATATTGTAGCAACTTCTTTGCTTTTTCTATTGCATCATACATTCCACATCTTATAGTAGGTACTCACAAAAATTCTAAATGCATTGAATAGATCTTATACAGGTACATTTTAAATTTACTCTCACTGTAGTTTCTGTTTTCACAGATTCTCTTTGGTGTATTAATGACCAAAATGTAAGGTTTATCCACTCACTATTTGATTTACAAATGTGTTAAGTAATCATTTGAAAGGTAGATAATCACAATTCTTTTGAATTCTTAAAAATATTGAAATACCACTGTGTAATGAAATAGATGATGGATCAAGGAATTCTTTGTGTTGGGAAAACTGATTTAAAATAGCCACTTATAAAGTAAATTCTATGACTTTTGGCAAGTCAATTGTAATTCCTGTAGAAGATCTTAAGGCAATGTCCAGATTCCAAATTGATCTAATATGTATTATCATGGTAGAGAAAAACATTCAAAATTTAGTCGAATGTCTCAATATATTAAAAAATTTCATTAAAGTATTTTTCCAAATGCCATTAATATTTTTAATATCCTGATACCCCAAAAAAGATATAAATCAGCAAGTAACATTTTTAAAAATATAAAGCAAATGGACCTCATATTAATTTATTTTCATCAATGATTTTGTATATAGAAGTGAGGAATAATAATTATTTGCTCTTATCTCTTAAAGTATAAAAGGAATTGTGAATTAGATTATGAAGGTCTACACTCTACAGTATGTAGCTGAGACACTGAAGTGTCTTCATAGTCATTCGCTTGTAGGTCACAATCTTTCTTGAGGGTTTTTTATTATTTGTATCATTTCATTGCAAACTCAGGGTAAATATAGAGGTTCTCAACATTTGTTCTTGTGTGGAATAAACTGTTAGTATTTTGTTCTGAATGTTCTGTTTCTTTATCTTTTCATTTCTTAAACTTGTCATGTAAATTTTCCCTTTATTGTCATTTACTCATTCGATCCATCAGAATCACTCTAAAAACTTTTCTTTTTTTCTATTTCAAATTTTATCAGCTTTTATTCTGAAATCCAACACTACCAACCTATTGTTCTAATAAATAGCAAGCACTATTGAATTGTTGTCAAACTTTTCCATATTATTGTTCCACTGGTATCTTGTGTACTTATGGAAATTCCTGGGTTGGAAAAATGAACTCATAATCTTCAGATCATTCATCTTACATAAATCCTCTGAAATCTCTTTGCATACTAATTTTACTAAAGAGCAAAATTAATGCACCATATACAATTTATCATTTGGGAGATTCTGACAACATTGTAGGGTAATTTAAGTGCCTGTGTGTGGAGGCGTGTGCCAGTGTGCATTTCAGCATCTCATCCCAGGTGCGATATTGACACAATACAGTAAAGGACAAACCAGCCAAATTCAAAAGAGTGTCGTGGTAGGAGAGGTATCGTCACGGGCATGCTGGGTATCGAGAGTTTTCAACCTTTAACGTTCGCGCAAGTAATGTGGAGAGGTTACGACGGAGTTTGACGCGACGACTCTGTGGCAATCGCAACATTGGCATCTGAGGAGTACGGCCACCACCAACTGGACCGACGGTTCGGGGTCTCTCATACAACTATCGGAAGGCTCTTACAGAGGTAAGAGTTGACACATGCTCACAACAGGCGGCCTAGCCAAGGTAGGCCACGGGCATCAACGGCCGTAGAGGACAGTTATATACGGCTAATGGCAGCTCGCGATCGACATGTAACACCATGTGACCATTGTTCCGAGCTGCAGGCTGTCCATAAGACCCTTGTTAGCACGAATATATTTTGACGTCGATTCGCGGAACATGGTTACTACCCGCGGAGGCCGGCAAGAAGGCCCCCGCTCGCCAGAGAGCACAGAAGAGCAAGGATGGCTTTCGCACAACACCACCTGCATTGGGGGCCCCAGGATTGGGCGAGTATCCTATGTATGGACAAGTGCCAATTCAATCTGCACAGCTACAATGGACGTTCCAGGGTTTATCCGAAGCGTCATTAGCGCTATACCCGCTATCTGGCATGCACAATGCAAGAGATACTCCCCTTCGGTGGTGGGTCTATTATGGTTTGGGATGGCATATATTTCCATGCCCGCACGGAGTTACACGTCTTTGATGCAGGGTACCTAACCGGGCAACGATACATAAAGGACATACTCGAACTGTACGTTGTACCATTTGGCCCCTACATTGGTGAAGCCATCGTCCTCATGCAGGACGCACACAGCCAGGTGTGTTGTTGATTACCTCAACATGGTAGGTATTCGAAAATTGGACTGCCCCGCATTCAGTCCCGACCTAACCCCCATCGAGCATCTGTGGGACACACTGAAAAGGCGGCTGCAACAGCTATAGCACCAGCTACACAGCCTTAACGACCTGTGACAAACAGTTGTACGCCTATGGGAGGAACTGACACAGGAAACCATCCAGAACCTCATCTCCAGCATGCATCAACGGTGTTTAGCTGTCATGCATGCAAGGAGAGGCCACACAAGGTATAGCCATGTGCTTTATAATAACAATGTTACTACCCATTTTGTATGTTTCAGTATCTTCCTATTGATATATATATATATATACGAGTATATATATATATATATATATATATATATATATATATATATATATATATATATATATATATATATATATATATATATATATATATATATATATATATATATATATATATATATATATATATATATATATTGCAGACAATTATTTATTTTGCAAATAGTTATTTTTTTAAAATGTGACTGGAAATTTAGGCAACAGAAAAACAATTGGAAAAATGAAAAACTTTACTAATAACAGAGCAGAACCTTTTGATTCTGATGTTGATTTTAAGATTTCATATTCATCATCCCTTCATTTCTTCTATCTGACATAAGAGTTCTCTGAAAAACTATTTTTCTCTGTACAATAGTTTCAATACTAGTCTTGGAAGTTTCATAATCCTAGGTAAGGTTTCCACCCTGTCAATGTGACTACCATCTTTCATCTGGCCTCTAAACTCTTTCCCCCAGAGTTTTCTAGAAGATTGTTTCTAAACAAGTTTTTTTTTATTTTTTATTTTCTGAATTTTGTTATAAATTTAAATTAATATTGGGTAGAGATGGGCAATGTTCTTCATCATTATAAGTGACTTGGAACTGCAAATTTAAACAAATTGACACAAGGACTGAGCAAATGAGACTTTGACTTTGCTAAACTATTTTAAACTTAAAAAAAGATTTTGATGACTCATGATTCTTTAGAAATCATGATTCAAATTAAAAAGTTATACTTTTATTGTTCTTGGAAATTATCTATTCAAAAAGTAGTTCAAAATAGAATGTTATAAGATAGTAGTCCACCAATAGATCAATAATGTCAGTGTGGTGATCCAAAGTGTTTCAGTATTTGAAAAAATAAAGGGCAGAGAAGGGATACATGATCTTCGATTTATGTATAGCTACTACATTTTATAATTAGGAATTTTTTTTTTCATTATTATACAGATGTTCTATTCTGCGCTTCATTGGGTTTTTTATAATGCCTTTATTTTTCATTTTGTTTTTGTCGTTTCTATACAATAAAAATTAAACTGTGGTTTCTTTCAGCTAAAGAAATATCCAACTTTGCTTTTCTTCTGTGTACTGAACTGTTTGTGCTACAGGTTTAGGAAAAAATAAAAAAAACAATTTCATTTTTTGTTTATTGGAATCTGTCATCCATGGAGTAAGTCACATATTTCAAATTTTATTCCTCAGTTTTAAAATTAACTTTACTGAAACTCTCTATTAGAAGTTACATGATCACTTTGCGTTACTCACTTGATTGATATGATCATACAAAACTTAAATCTATTTTTGAAAAATGAGTTCCTAGTAGTGATGGGATGATTAAGAAATTTTTGACCATGACAATAAATTGTAAATATATATTTTAAAAATGTCCATTTAATAAATTCAGCAGTTTTATAATAAGGAAGAATTAAAT
>SEYY01000626.1:40000-45000 GCA_009176605.1 Armadillidium nasatum
AATTTTGAATTCCATGAATATAATATATATATATATATATATATATATATATATATATATATATATATATATATATATATATATATATATATATATATATATATATATATATATATATATATATATATATATATGAACCGACCGGGGCCCCGGCCCCGGCCAAAAATCAGGGAAAACCGGGGTTGCCGGCCGGGGTTAAAATGGCAAATTATACTTAAATTTTTTTTTTTTTTTAAATTTTCAGCCCATTCTGCTGAAACTTTCAGTTATATAGATTTTTTACCGGTAAGAAAAGTCCATTTCTAGCGTTTTTCCGAGTCTATTACGGTTAAAAGTTTTTTTTTTTTTTTTTTTTTTTTTTTTTTTTTTTTTTTTTTGAAATTTTACCCTTTTTTAATTGAATGGTAGTGCCAAACCACTTTTTAGAATGAGCTGAAAATTGGATTATTTATTTAAAATTAAATGGGATACAAAAGTCTCTAATAGACTTTTGTTCCCATAGTTATAGGAAAAATGTTATATGCCAAAAACTGACCAACTATAGAAAAAAAAATTTTTTTGAACTAAAAAAATCCACCTTTTCAGACAAAATTTAAAAAAAAAAATACAACTATGACATTTCCTATTTTTGGTGTGTATAGAGGAGGGGTGGGGCTACAAATTCCTCTATGTACTTTATTCGATGACATTCGTTGGTTTTGAGATATAGGCTTCAAAAAGGTCCATTTTTGGCCAAATTTCAAAAATTCCCAAAGTTTGAGAGGCTATATCTCGCTTCAAACAAAGAGCATTTAAATATGCACTAAATAAATATTGTTGCCCTGCCCTCTTCTAAACAATATTCACAAATAAAAGAAAATAGTAGGTAGCGTTTTTTATAAATAATTTTTTCCTCCAGAAGGGTACGATTTTTGCAAATTTTTTTTCAAGTGCTTATAACTTTTTTCTAGACGTGATATCAAAAACCTATTACCACCAATGCAAGAAATTGGGGCAAAGGTATTCAGCAAAATTTTCAGCTCATGTGGACCAGTGGTTTGATCCAGTTATTCATTTTTTTCAACTTTGGGTCCAAATAAGTTTCAAACCGTTATAGACTCAAAAAAGTGCTCGAAATCAACTCAGAACTTCGTTGAAAAAATTCACATACTTTGAAAATTTCAGCTCAATCAGTCAAATAATAAAAAAAAAATTTCAAACAAAATATAAGAAAATTAAGATTTTTTCCTTTTCTGTTTCTTTTGACCGCACCTTTTCTGCTAGTGAATGTTCATCTTTGTGTTTTGATTTTAGATACTCCAAAAAGATTTGGTTGAAATTTTTTTACTTGTAGCACCCGGAGGTTCTCTTCTAATTTTCTGACTGCAGATGTTAACATTTAGCTATTTCGAGCCTATCCTGAAACATTGCATAGTATTCAAATACTGCAGAAGCTGATCTTTTAGCCATATTGACTGAAAGTATAAACAAAATAATAATTTTTAAATAATGCAGCTAAATGATACAAGTTTGATACATGGCAATAAAATAACAATGATATGTATAAATACAGGCTAAATTGAAAATTTTATATCTTATATTTTTTCAAACTTTACCTTAGGGTCTTACTTAAGTAAACCTGTTGAATCACTATTATGAATTAGAATATTTTTTTTAAAAATTTTTGTACTTTTTTTAAACTTTAACTATACAAAACTGTAATTTTTTGATTTTTTTTTTTGGAGAAAATGCATATAATCATTAATTTAAGTGAATGTTGGCTATTCTACTCCTTCCTTACAATTAAATAAACCTTATATCTAATTTTCTTAACCTTAAATTTCAGTGCTTTTGACCTCTTTACAAATTTTAGGAAACCCCGGCCAGAACCCCGGCCCCGGCCCCGGCCAAATTCCAACCCCGGTCGGTTCCTATATATATATATATATATATATATATATATATATATATATATATATATATATATATATATATATATATATATATATATATATATATATATATATATATATATATATATATATATATATATATAATTTCAATGTTCACCACCGCCAATGGCTTGCTTCTAGCTCTCATGATACAGGTGGTGAACGTGCCTTCCAATTCGCTATCCAAAGCGACCTTGAGCAGTTGGTGCAGCTCCCTACTCGTATCCCTGATCGTCTTGGAGATGAACCCAACATTCTAGACCTTTTCCTAACTTCTAATCCTTCTCCTTATACTGTTAAACTCTTTCCTCCTCTGAGTTCCTCTGATCACCTTCTTATCTCCGTATCCTCTTCTATATCTTCAAGTCTTCCGCAGGAAAGACCCCTTTCTATTGAGAGGAAACGTTTGTGGCATTTCGGTGCTGCAAGCTGGCCGGACTTGCGGTCGTACTTCTTTGATTTCCCATGGAATGATTATTGTTTCCGTGGGAGGGATCCCTGGAGTATGCAGAACGCATTACTGAGGTGATTCTCTCCGGCATGGAGGCGTACATTTCATTTTCTTTCCCTTCTACTAAACCCAACAAACCTTGGTTTAACTCTACTTGTCCTCACGCTATCCGCCGCAGGGATGCTGCATTCAGGGATTACCGTCGTCTTCAAGCTCCAGAAACTCACGCAACTTATATTTCATTCCGGAATCGTAGAAAATCTATACTTCGTAACACCAAAAATCTTTTCTCCGTAAAAAATGTAATAATCTTTCTGTTTCCTCTTCCTCACGCTCTTTCTGGTATTTTGCAAAAAATGTCAATTCTAACATTGCTTCTTCCTCTTTCCCTCCTTTAGTATCTTCCGACGGCACAACTGCTGTTTTACCTTCTAAAGCTGAACTCTTCGCGCAAACTTTTGCCCCTAATTCTACCTTAGACGAATCTGGAACTATTCCTCCTCCTTCAACCCCCCACCAAATCATTTAGGCCTAAAATTATAATTTCTTCTAAAGACGTTATTTCTGCTTTCTCTGAGCTTAATACATAGAAGGCGTACGGTCTTGATGGTATTCCTCCTGTGGCTCTCAAAACTTTTGCTTCCGAGCTTGCACCCTGCTTTGGTAAACTATTTCGCCTTTGCCTTTCTACTTCGACCTTCCCTTCTTGCTGGAAACGTGCTCTCATTCAGCCTCTACCCTCTCAACCCTCCAACTACCAGCCCATTTCTTTGACCTCCGTTCTCTCTAGAGTTTTCGAATCTATCCTTAACAGGAAGATTTGGAAACATCTCAATTCTTCTAATCTTATCTCTGATCGCCAGTATGGGTTTCGTAAGAAACGCTCTTCTGGTGATCTTCTTTCCCTTCTCTCAGACTCTTGGTCCTCCGTTCTTCGGCATTTCGGTGAATCTTTTGTTGTCGCGCTAGATATATATAGAAAGCCTTCGATAGGGTCTGGCACAAAGCTTTGATTTCCAAACTCCCCTCTTTCGGTATCTATCCTTCCCTCTGCGATCTTCTCTCTAATTTCCTTTCCGGTCGTTCTATAGCAACTGTTGTAGACGGCCACCGTTCTTCCTTTAAACCTATTAACAGTGGTGTTCCCCAGGGTTCTGTTCTATCCCCAACACTTTTTCTACTCTTCATTAATGATCTTCTTTCTGATACTACATCTCCTATCCACTCCTCTGTTGATGACTCCACACTTCATTACTCCTTTCAGTTTGAAAGACGTCCGTCCCAACAGAAATTATTAGACTCAAGAAAGGTAGCCTTGGAGTAACTAACCTCTGATCTTTCACGTATTTTAAATTGGGGCAGAGAAAACATGGTAGTTTTCAATGCCTCAAAATCTCAGTTCCTCCATCTCTCCACTCGACACAATCTTCCTCACAACTATGATACCTTCTTTGAAAACTCTCAACTCAAACTTTCATCTGTTCTTAATATTCTCAGTGTTTCTTTTTCTTGTGATCTTTCTTGGAAAGATCACATTATTTCTCTCTCTGAACAAACTTCTAAGAGGTTGGGTGTTCTGAGGCACCTTCAGAATTACTTCACGCCACCCCAGTTGCTTGTTCTGTATAGGGGTGTTATTCGTCCCTGTATGGAGTATGCTTTACACATCTGGGGTGGCTTCACTCATACAATTCTCCTTGAGAAGGTGGAGTCAAGGGCATTTCGTCTAATCAACTCTCCTGCTCTTACTAACTCTCTCCAATCTCTCCAATCTATGCCTTGCATACTTTCAAACGCCGTGTATCTGGACACGTCGGCCACCATCTACCAGAATAGTGTTTATGTAACTCCGGTGGAATTTGGTAGGCCTCCGGCCTTTGCCCACTGGAGGAGATATGAAAGATTATATATATATATATATATATATATATATATATATATATATATATATATATATATATATATATATATATATATATATATATATATATATATATATATATATATATATATATAAAGGACAGATGAAGGTTTGAGTTGTGTGTTTTCGAAGATGTCATAATTTTGTGGAATATTTTGTCGATTAGAAAGATGAAGGAATAGAATTTTTGGTTACATTGAAAAAAAAATAACCATATTTTCTCTTCCACAATAAGAAATTTAAGAAAGATAAGGATTTACTGCTTCAGGGATATTCTCCTAGAGATAGTTAATTTCTGTTGAACCAGACGCATTTCGAAATGAATAAGGGAAGATGGTGCATCACCCTATTCGCATCCTGATTGCCTTGGAAGATAAAACCCAACATTCTAGACATTTTCTTAACTTCTATTCTTTCTCCTTGCATTGTTAACTTCTATCCTCCTCTGGGTTTCTGCGTTCACTTTCTTATTTGTGTATCCTCTTCTACCTCTTCATGTTTTCCGCAGGATGGAACCCCGTCTATTGCGCAGAAACGTTGTGGCATTTTGGTGACGTCAGCTAGTTTGGTTCGTGTTAATATTTCTTTGATTTCCTGTATAATGATTGTTGCTTCCGACGGAGGGATGTTTCTGAGTGTGCAGAGAGTATAACCGAGATGATTCTTACATGGAGGGGTACATTCCATATTCTTCAAC
>SEYY01000626.1:50000-57500 GCA_009176605.1 Armadillidium nasatum
ATTTATTTTTTACAGGTATTCTTCGATGGCAAAATTTCTGGCAGTCCGGAAACAGAAGGGAATGTCGGAAGTTTTGAAAGTAGCACAAAAGAGGTGAGTCTCTCTTTTGAGAAATGTTTCAAAGCTTTTCTCCCCCCCCCTTTCAAATATATATATATATATATATATATATATATATATATATATATATATATATATATATATATATATATATATATATATATATATATATATATATATATATATATATATATATATATATATATATATATATATATATATATATATTTGAATTTCAAGCATATAAAATAAACTTGCTATGTATCAGTATTAGTGAGTTATTTCGTTATTAGTATAAGATTGGTAAATATGTGAGCAGTACTTATATACTTGCATCAGTAACGGATACAATGATAAAGAAAGTTAAAACAGTAATAAAACCTTGTAATTGTTATTAGAGAGTGAATTGTCTTTTTATTTATTAAATAGGTCGAAAATTATTATTTTATAATCGGCAAAATAGTTTTGTGTTACACATTGAAGATTTGCAAATTTTTTTTTTTTTTTTTTTTTTTTTTTTTTTTTTTTTTTTTGCTGGACAAGCACATATTTCGCCTTATTAAATCATAATTAACTACTGGATTATTGTATGGAAAATAAGTCATCTTGTGTAATAAATACCTTTTTTATGTTTATTGCGGAATGGGTAAGATTTCAAATGGTTGCAACTGTTCAGGCTCACTTTATACAGGATTATTGTGAAATTGTTGGCCTGTGTTCTTTGTAAGACTGTAGGGTTTGATCTTTCTTTCTCTTATCCATGGCAAAAGTTTACTTTTTTTTCTTTATTTTCATTATACTCATAACGAAAGGTATCTTCCTTTTAGTATTGATACGATTCATTTTACATTGTGTATCCCTTTTTATAAACATTTGTATTAAAATAGAATTTCCTGCTACTTTTTGTAGGTCTGCCTCATATTTGTTTTCTTGAAATAATTTTGTTGGTTTACCTGGTTTCATTTTATCAGGTTTCATATTGAACTTGCACCTTATGCTTTGTAAGTGTTACATATCAGTTTAAATTCTCAACCACCCTATCTGAGTAATCTTTCATACCTTGTAGTTTTGTCAGGAAGATTCAATTTATTTTTCAAATTTATTAATTTTGTAGTTCATAAGAGCATTTTTCCAGACCTTATTTGAAGGTCGAGTTTTTTTTTTTGCAAAGTTGGGGGAAATCGTTTTGTTCATTATTTTCTTCGTTCTTTCTGCATATTACTGCAATTATTTACTATTTTTAGAACTTTGTCTTATTAGATGAGAAAAAACTTCAGGTTTCATTAATAATCATCCAATAGATTTGACTCTTTGACGAGAATATGTCTTGTCCTCCTTTCATTTCCTGTACATCGTATAGAGCCTTTAACCAAAGAGAGGTTTAAATTAGGACCTGCTATATTTTTCCTTCCTTTTTTTTTTTTTATTCATTGATTGCTGTATTCTTACATTTTGCTCTTTTGATATTTTGTGTTTGTGATTCTAATATTAGTCATAAAATATAATATGACCAAATTTCACATTCTTGTTATCATTTTAAAAGTTTCAAAATTGCTCTACAAACCACTATATATATATATATATATATATATATATATATATATATATATATATATATATATATATATATATATATATATATATATATATATATATATATATATATATATATATATATATATATATATATATATATATATATATATATATATATATATATGTGTATGTTAAATTGAAAGTTTATGTATAGTAAGATTAATAAAGAAGGCAA
This sequence comes from Armadillidium nasatum, assembly GCA_009176605.1. NCBI lineage: Eukaryota > Metazoa > Arthropoda > Malacostraca > Isopoda > Armadillidiidae > Armadillidium > Armadillidium nasatum. The sequence continues at coordinate 51,832 of SEYY01000626.1, forward strand.
TGAAATTTTTGTTTTACATGTGTTCTGCTAAGAAATTTTCAACATTTGTTTAGTAATGGTCTTAAAAATTAATAATAATAATAATAATTTTAGTTTTTAACTTGAATGAAGGTAAATTTGGAAAAAAATAATAATTTGATAAATTTATTTATTACACATATAATGTACTTAAGGAAAACTCTATTTTTATTTTTTTTACTTTACTCTTGTGTATGTAGGTAGGAAGTAGTGCTTCAAGGTACCACCCGAGTGTTCTTGGCCAATGGAAGTTGGCAGATGTTGTGCAGCAGGTAACATCGGCAGGGCAAACGGAAGCCGACGGTGGTTCGGGAAGAGGGAGTGCGAGGATAGGAAGGTGTCGAATATGGCGAAGGATACTCGATCATTGTTTCGACAATTCAGATAGGCGGCAGTATGGCATGGGTCTCTTTGGAAAGTACTGCAAACGATCTTATAAAGGGGAGATTTACAGAGATGTAGATGTAAGCATATATATATATATATATATATATATATATATATATATATATATATATATATATATATATATATATATATATATATATATATATATATATATATATATATATATATATATATATATATATATATATATATATATATATATCATTAATGTATCAAAAGCTTAATATTTTTATCTATGTGCTTGGCATAATATTTTACAGGACAGCAACAGCTTCAAAAATGTACATCTCAAACCTTTTTCTGTCTTTTATATTACTCATTTTTCTTAGATGGATTACCTTTTTTTCTTGCGCTATTAACAGTCATCCAAGATGTTGTGCTTTAAAGCGCCTTCAGAAAGTTTTCGAATCATCATAGTTGTTTCCTCTAAGTAAGCGGTTCGTTCTTCCATGATCTTATTATCACGTGTTGGGAGAGGCTCCACTCATGCAACCCTGTAATTTAGATTCTAACCTCAGGCTAAGCTCATTCTTTTGTGTACTTCCCTTTACTTACACAATTTCAAACACAGCGTATCGGGAATGTTTACTTTTAATTTGGGACTGAATTTGATTTCCACAATTTCGTTGGTTCTTTTTTATCTTAGATGATATTAAGAAAATTTTATATATATAAAGTAAATAGAGCATCACATTAATTATGTTAATATGAATATTATAAATATATGAAGAAATATGATTTTTGAATATATATTTGATAACGAAATTGAGCTCTTTGTTAAATGAATGAATGAATAAAAAAAAAAAAAGAAAAAAAAAAGAGAGAGAGAGAGAGTTCTTCAAGTGTTTTTAAATTGTTTATTTTTCACATTACATCTTCTAAAAACTTTGTCGATGTTGGGATTAGGATTAAGGAGATTGATCGAAGATACAAAAGGAAAATATAATTTCTTGGAGGGTGGAGAGACGTGTTTTTATTTTTTATTACCTTTGAATTTGAAATATCTGTAGTTTTTTAAAATAATATTAATTAATGTAGTTAAAATCTAAAATTGGACTAAAGTGACCCACACGGATTGGTTAGTTATTGACGTTGGTCTGCCCCCTAGTTTTTTGTTTTTCTGTTTACACTTATAAACTTGTATGAAAATCTAGTAAAGAATTACTAAAATTTATAAGATTATGTAAGATATAATAAATCGGTACACAAATACACAGTTTCAAAGGGAGGGTAAGAAGAATATTCATTAAGGATAAAAGAAGGAAGAAACTTTATTTCGAAGTAAGGGAAGGATATTATTTAAATTTGGTAGTTTTTTTTTGCTGATTTGCCGTTTATTCAGACAAGTGATAGCAGAGTGTAATTGTGAAAAGAAGGGATTTTTAATGTCGGAAGAAGAAAGAGTTATTGGCTGGATAGCCATAATGCGCATAATTTTGGCTACAAAGTTGACAAAACGCATCCCTGTATATATAGATATTAATATTGCAGAAGAATGTAAATCTTATTTACTCCTGTTTGTGATGAGGCTTATTGAAAGATTTGGGAGTATAGAGTTAATAGTTTATAAGGAACTCCTATAACATCAAATGAATGGATTAGAATTGGAGAATGAATTAGAATTGTTATATCTATATTATTATTGATGGTAACTACAGATGAAATTGGCAAAAAGAAGAATGTTATCCGTTCTTTATTTGATATATATATTATTTCTTTTCAGCTTGTATTTGTCACTCATACCAAGACTGAAAAGAATTAAGAAAGGGTGATGTCCTATCTACTTTTGAAAATATTTAATGAAAGAATACTTTGTAACAGTATTTGCTTATCAATATTTTTGTTTTGAGATAATTAAAATTTTAAAAAAGTTCTAAAAATTTTTCATCGTCAAGTCCCTTTAAGTCATTTTTAAGGGTCGACACTTCATCTTGCTATTTAGTGTTTTGTTAAGCATTGGTTTCTTGATATGCTGGTAAACTTATTGGAATCAAGAAATTGCAGTTGCAGCACTCTAAAAAGAGTACCAATTACAAATTGGGTTTTCATTGGAATCACAAAACCTTAACTGGGGAAAATTCTTTGAACATATGAAAATTTAACTTTCATAGAAGTAAAATAGAATGCAAATATATCATTACTCATATTATATATTACCGGAGAGATGAAGTTGTAAAGATATCTTAAATATTTAACTCTTGGCTAATATGGAAATTATTGGAATGTTGTGCCAAAAGTAAATAAGTATCTGAACTCCCAAGATACTCTTCTTTCCTTTAAAAAACTTTTGTTCTGGGAATGCAATTGATTTGATATTCATAAAGGCTAGTATAGTAATGGAGGATAAGTTTGCCCATTTGTCCTGATTAAAATTATTTTAATGGGTTGAGCCCCGTATTTGAAACTCTACTATTAACTCCTCTCCTCAAAGTGGATGGATATTTTTTTCTTTTAAGTCCGCTTTCCTCTGCTGCTTAAATTTCTTCGTTATTCAGTAATAATTCAAATATGTGCTAAAGAATCAAATTCGCTTGATGAAGCTCCCAAGTTCTATTCCCAGAGAGAAACTAGCATCATAAAAAGGGATTTAAGTTTCAATTGAAATATAGTGCGTTTTAATTTTTAAATTTTTATTCCTTTTTCTGCTATTTCCGGTTTTAGCACTTAGTTAATTCCCCTTAATTTTAACTTTTTATTATTTTTATTGTTTTATTTAGTGGTTTTGTGGTTATTATTAATAATAGAGCGCGAGTTGTTTAGTTCTCTATATATATATATATATATATATATATATATATATTATATATATATATATATATATATATATATATATATATATATATATATATATATATATATATATATATATATATATATATATATATATATATATATATATATATATATATATATATATATATATATATATGCGGCCAGTATCATAGTGAATTATATTTTGAGTGAGGTTTTGTAGGCATCAAAATATTAGAGTTTACCACATACTAATTTCTTACAGTTAAACTTTCCATTATTGTGTGTTGCAGACTTGGAAATAATAGAATTTAGATGGGCATAAACTGTAAAATAACCTCAAAATATTTAAACTTTGGTTACAAATATTTAATTAAAAGCTTTGCTACTTTGAGTTATTTAGTTTGATTTCAAATAATATTTTTAAAGGTTCGAAAGCAATTAGATGAAATTGAAGATTATCGGCCTTACTTCACGTGGTGGGTGACGACAGTGCAAGTATTTATTCTTTTTCTTTCCATTTTGTGTTATGGGTTAGCACCCCATGGGGTATCATTACGTCAACAACAAGGAGAGGTGAGATTAGAGTACTTTAATCTATATATATATATATGTATATCTTTAAATTTAGTGGTTCTTTTTATAAATAAATATGCTTTCTTTATCAAGTGATGTAAAATAGCCATCACTTCAATATTAATGAAAAGAATTTTGAAAGTGAATGAAAACGAATTTCTGAAACTAAATTTCATTTCCTTCATTCATTCTTTCCTTATTATGTTAAGTAACTAAGAATTACATTTCAGTAGTATAAGTTTTACTAACATCCTATTATCGGGTTTAAGAAAGCTCATTATTATTATTATTATTCTTATTATTATTATTACAGGTCTTGATGCCTAGTCTGGCAACCGATAAAGTAGATTATTGGGAACCTGAAAATTTATGGATAGGTCCGAGAGCAGTAAGTGTCAATATTATTATTATTATTATTATTATTATTATTATTATAGGAAATACTACCAATCTTATTTAAATAAAAGTAGGAAATAGATATTTTAATGGCAATAATGGGGAATATATGTTTTTAGCGCAATTTCCTAATTTTTTTTCCCAATTTTATTTAATTATGATTTGAAACGTAGCTTACGCATCAGGAAACTTCTGTTTTAAGAACACTACTGTGTAAAGAGATGGCCAACATATTCATTCTCGGGCTTTAAAGTCAAATTTGAAATGCCTGTTTGAAAGATTGCTAACCACAATGTTTATTTCCGGTAATTACCATGTAAATGTTTCAGCTATCTTATGGAGTTAGTATTGAGAGTTTGACTTACGAGAAAAGCAGGAGTCGAGCATTTTAGATTTGCAAGAGTAAGAGAATTTCTTTTCTAATCCTGCATCTTGGGTTTTAGACATAATTTAATATTTTAAATTTATAAATGGTATATTAGACAGCGTTGTACAGCAGCCATTATATTTTATACGGAGTTGCAGTTGGAGATTTTTCAGGTGAAGTTTAAGCTGCCGCCGAATCTTTTGTGCTTGTGAACAGAAAAGTTCTAATAATTGGGAAGGAATTTTGGTATTTCACAAAATTTATGCTTTTCATTGCTCTGGTTTTTAATTTTATTTTTAGAAATTTGTAAATCTGTCTTGAATGTTTTTTTTATATGTTTTCCCAGTACGTAAGACGTCAGTGGTTGGTGAGGAAATCGCAACTTAGGTGAAATCAGAGAGAGAGTTTGGAGTTCACAAACAAAATATTATGACATCATAAATGAGGAAACTTTTTTTTTATTATGAATCATTTAAAATAACCTGAAACCGAAAAATTAGATTTCAGTGTGATGAAATTTGAATTTTTAAAAATTTTTTTTCCCACAACCTTGAAAGTTTGAGTGGAATTTATATTTATTTCAGTTAGATAATTAGGAAAAGAGGAAATTTCTCGAATTAATAAGAACTATTAGACAATATTTGGTAGCATTGAATGTATTATTAATTTGTCCCTAAGAAATTTTGTCTACTTCAGTATTAAAAGTCTTAAAATTTCAAATATGTGGATTATATTTCCAGTTTTCTACCTATTTATAATTTACATGTAGTAAGCCATATACATTATTACTGTTCGTAAGTAATGAGATATTCATCAAACAATTGATTAAATTTATCTTCAATAGTCTAATATGGTCTCGGTATTGATAATGCCTTTTAGAGCATATTTGATTCTGAATTGTAGGTTTTCATAAAAAAGAAAGTGGTGAATCATATTAGAAAATTGGTATTTGTACTGTATCAGGTTGTCCCATGAATTATGAAAAGTACTTTTGAAAATAATTTTAAATTAGCTTTCACAAATATATTACCTATGTAGACTTAAAGCGATATCTTTTGATATCTCTTAGGAGTAAATTTTTTAATTATGAAAATGTGCTAAGACTTTCAATGAAAATTGTTTCCTAGACCAGTAAGAAATAATGGAGAATTTG
>SEYY01000626.1:62500-93348 GCA_009176605.1 Armadillidium nasatum
ACTCATCTAGATCAACATCTGATCCGTTTTTACAAATCAAGGTCCCAATACCTTCGGGTTTTAAAGATTCCTTCCACTATTTATAACCTTTCTATCTGAAATACTCAAATTTGTGTACGTTTCTATATATTCAAGAAATGTTCATGTCAGGATGCTATAGGTCCTATGCTTTTCTCATCTTCAGGAGAGAGTTCTTCATGGCATCGGGTTTAAAGCTTTATGTTTTCTGATGGTATGCGAATATATTTTCGTGAGATTCCTTACATCCCTATATCCAGGTAGCTTTGCTAATTACGTTAGTGCAGAATGAGTTGTAAGTGTAGAAGGCCGAATTAGGTTCATAAAATAATCGGATTGAAGAACGAACCGGCCTTTCGTGCTTTAAATTTTTGTCAAAATGTAAAGGTGCCATTTTTCACAGGAGGCAAAGAAATAAAGGTGTTCTCTTCCATTACCTTTTCCGTCTGAAAATATTTGGTCTTTGACACATTTCGTGTATTGACACATAATTAGACTATATTCGATCGTTAAATTTTCCATCTGAAAATATTTGTTTCCTACATTTGCATATTTTAACATACATTGTACATTTGTATATGGATAGACCACGTTCTGCAGCTAAATGACTTGGCTAAACTTGTGAATCTAATAGTATAACCTTTGGAATTGACAGATTTATAATACAAAAAGATTCACTTCCATGATTGTCTAAACTGGATTATAGATGTCAATATATGTATCGTTATCGTAGGTATTTCTCCAAAACCTGGAGCCTATTGACAGTAAATTGATAAGAATGATAAATGACACCTTACTTTCCCTAATGAAAGCATTCCTGCAGAAAGTTATGTCTCCTTTCTGTCATTATATGCATAATATGTAACAGCCAAAGCGTTCATGCAAATTCAAGTCCGTCTTAAAAAACTATCCTTCATTGTTTATAGAAACTTTTAATTCTTGATGAGAAAAGGTCATATTTTGTTTTATTAAAATTGCGGAGCTTTTTTGCATATATAAATTCTAGTTCCCATAACAGTACTGTAAAGCTTTGAAGTTTCTTTTTATGCCTAAACAAACAAAGGTATCCGTAGCATTGTTGAATTATACTTTTCCTCCCATAATAGATAACTCGAAAACAACTAAAGTTAGATAGAGGTCAGCAATGGTATGTTTTGATTTTCCATTATTTGCACCTCAGCCCGAGAGTATTTGTCACTCATTACTGTGATGAATTATATTTTATATTTAAAGGGGTTTTATAAAATACTTTCTTGCTCAAATCAGATTAGTGTCATTTAAGCATTTAGATACTATGCTCAAATAATGTAAGTCAAACTAGAAGATGACATTTCTCAACTAGTGCTGATCAAACCAGAACTTAAAAACATGTATAGTCTCCAGTCGAAAAAGAATCGAGAAGGTAGTTTTGTTCACTTTGTTGAGGATATTCAAGAATAACACGAATCAGTTGGAACTAACGGTCCTAAATGTAAAGAATAGAATAATGACCTCATTTTGGTGCAATACCCAAAGCATGAAACAATTCGTTCACCTTGCTTTCATTTATATTGCTCTGTCTGTAACTGTTGGAAAAAATGCATTCTTTCAAAAATCCGATTCGATATTTAATTGAATATAATCAAATAGTTGTCAAATTTAAATGTCTTTATTTTGAATTTACAATGATTTCTCTTATGAAGAGTGAACTACTTAGTATATATATATATATATATATATATATATATATATATATATATATATATATATATATATATATATATATATATATATATATATATATATATATATATATATATATATATATATATATATATATATATATATATATATATATATATATATATTATATTAGTGAAGGGACTATTATTTTTGACGATGACGATAAAACTGAAAAAATATATTTACAAATTTTCCATTATTTTAATAAATTTAACAACTTTATAATAAGGAAAACTTATATTATCTTTTCTTTATTTGTTATTCAAATGTTTAAATATATGCAGTATTAATGTATAGTGTAATAGTATGTTGAGAACATTGATTTTTAAAATTTTAATATGAAAACACAGACTCACAGAGGTAACGTGGAGGCAAACTGCACGAACAGCCTCACAGCTTTCATAGCAACTTATGGTTACATAGGTAGATAACTCAACCAATAGGTAGATAACTCAACTAAATGTCATCAATAGTCGTATTTGGAAATTTTACTCTTGTTTGGGAATCACATTTAAACCAATTTTTAGAAGAAATATTTGGAAAATTCTTTTCTAATACGCACTTCATTGATACCAGATGTTCTATAATTGGGCTTTTCAATTCATTCTTAAATTTTTTTTCTTCACAATTTAGCACGCCCCCCTTGAAATTCTCTCACACCACCTTAGGAGGCGCACATTCCAGAATGAGAACCCCTGCAATAGAAGAACGTGGGACAGAGAGATATTTATAAGCCAAAATATGTAAAATAATCGGCAGAAAATTGACGATGATGATTAATCCTCCCATTAAATATATATATATATATATATATATATATATATATATATATATATATATATATATATATATATATATATATATATATATATATATATATATATATATATATATATATATATATATTAGGGATGGAGCGATACCAAAATTTTTACCGATACCTAAAAATTTACAGTACCGATACCCGATACCTGAAAGTATACCGATACCGATACTTCATCCATTCATATACCAAGATTTTTACCGATACCGATACTAAGATTTTCAAATTCACCGATACCTGAAAATATACCGATACTTACCGATACTTCACTCCATCTGTAATATATATATATATATATATATATATATATATATATATATATATATATATATATATATATATATATATATATATATATATATATATATATAATATATATATATATATATATATATATATATATATATATATATATATATATATATATATATCCTGAATGCTTGTAGAGAGGTGGTGGTGGCTGAAAATATTCAAATATCCTGAACTATGCAAGAAAAAGCAGTGGGAAAAGGGGTTCCCAGTCCTTATCACCCACGCTAAGAAATCCTCCTTCATATTCAAACCGCTACAGTATATATATATATATATAGTATATATATATATATATATATATATATATATATAATATATATATAATATATATATATATATATATATATATTATATATATATATATATATATATATATATATATATATATATATATATATATATATATATATGTATATATATATACTATTTAATACTTTTATAATTGCAGGTTTCTTGTCTCAATAATGTATGTGGAATGATTCCATTTTATAGTCCGGATCGTCCGGACCAATTTTATCGTCTATGGACATCATTATTTATTCATGCAGGGTGAGTACCTACTTTTTTTAAGGTGTTTTAGGGTAATTAATCTTAAGGACTGTGAAAGTATTTGATTAATGATGGTTATGTTGATGGTATTTAAATCTAAAAGTATATCAAATTTCTTCTTTGTATAATTGGAGAAAGCTAGGTTATATTAAAATATTTTAGAACATTAATTATATGGTTTCTTCCATCTGAGTTTTGTACTTTTTTAGATTATTTATAACTTTGGAAAGTATTTTAGTTACTTTCTTTGTAGATATTGTCACTAGGGGTGATGGGCTAGGAAAATATTTACTATTTATTACTTTTTAGCTCTAAATCCACACCCATGGTGATCAGAATATTTAAATTTATATTTTGATTGTTTAATTTTTCTTTTCCTTTTCAGAATCTTCCATTTGTTAATCACAGTCCTCCTTCAGTATTATTTGATGCGAGACCTCGAAAAATTGGCGGGTCCCGTACGCATAGGAATAATATATATTGTATCGGGGATCGCTGGCAATTTAGCATCAGCGATATTCGTACCGTATCGAGCAGAGGTGGGACCCTCGGGCTCGCAGTTTGGCCTCTTGGCGTGCCTCTTTGTCGAGGTTATAAATTGTTGGCCACTAATCCGGTACCCCTGGCGAGCCTTACTCCGTTTAGTGGCCGTAACTTTTGTTCTCTTCTTAATTGGCCTTTTACCGTGGGTGGACAACTACGCCCACATATTTGGCTTTATTTTCGGGTTTCTTTTATCGTACGCCCTCTTGCCGTACGTCTCCTTCGGCCCATACGACCGGCGAAGGAAAGTCCTGCTCATTTGGGTGTGTTTAGTGGCGGTTTTAGTGATGCTCACAGCGCTCGTTATCCTTTTCTACGTAACTCCAATATACGAGTGTAAAATATGCGAGTTTCTCAATTGTATTCCTCTGACGAGGGATTTTTGTGCCGAACAGAATATAAACTTAAATAAAAAATTGGACCTCATTTAGAAGACCATGTAACATAAATAATAATAATACTAACACTTTGCTATTTATTTAATATTAAATATATATATATATATAATATATATATATATATATATATATATATATATATATATATATATATAATATATATATATATATATATATATATATATATATATATATATATAATATATATATATATATATTATAGGTTTTTTTTCAATAATCAGAAGGATTATAAAGTTTTTTTTGGAACTGAAAATATTTCATATATATATATAATATATATATATATATATATATATATATATATATATATATATATATATATTATATATATATATATATATATATATATATATATATATATATATATATATATATATATATATATATATATATATATATATATATATATATATATATATATATATATATATATATATATATATATATATATATATATATATATATATATATATATATATTATATATATATATATATATATATATATATATATATATATATATATATATATATATATATATATATATATACGAGCAAGAAATTGAGGATAGGTCACCAATGTGCCAATGATTTATAATAAATTTTTTTTTGTGTATATCTCATTATATATTAAATATATAAACTGATAAACGGAATACATTATTATTATTATTATTATTACTGTGTTTTTTATACTTAAAAAGAATATTAAAAAAGAAAAAAAGTGTTGTGTCCTAATTATTATTATTATTATTATTATTATTATTCCCATAATTAATTACAAGTAATTTATTATTATTGTTATTACCATAACTATTGTTTACGCCATATTTCTTCATTAGTTTATTAGTAAGTTACATACTGTATATATATATATATATATATATATATATATATATATATATATATATATAATATATATATATATATATATATATATATATATATATATATATATATATATATATATATATATATATATAATTATTTTATATTTTATATATCATTATTATTATTATTATTATTATTATTATTATTATTATTATTAAAATACAATATTTACTGGTGGTTGCTCATGACTATTATAACCAATATTATTGTTGTTATAATTATTATCATCATTACTATTATTGTTATTGTGAAACGTAAAACATACAATAGAAAGAGCGCCTTAAAAAATATTATTATTATTATTATTATATTGTTGTTGTTGTTTATTAATGAAAAGTAATAAAATATGTTGCATGTTATTTAATTAATTTTACAGCATTATTTTTTTGGCAATTTTAACTTTTTCATAACTTTTCTTTTATCAGTGAACAAAAGAAGAATATATATATATATATATATATATATATATATATATATATATATATATATATATATATATATATATATATATATATATATATATATATATATATATATATATATATATATATATATATATATATATATAATATATAATATATAATGATGTTACCTTTTTACTATTGTCTGAACATTATTATTATTAGTGCATTTTAATTTTAATTTATTTTTTATTTATTATTATTTATTCTGCAACTCTCCACTGTTGGGAAATTTTTATTAATTATTCTGAATTACAAAAAACCTTGTGGCGGTTTTTGTACTTTTTATTCTAGAATTATTATTATTATGGTTATTATTATTATTATTATTATTATTATAGCTGTTTCTTTACATTTTATCCCTCATAAAAAAAAACACTTGGCGAATTTTAACCCCTCACCCCCCTCCCCTTGTGCATTTTGTTTCATTTTATTGTGCTGAACCGATTTTTTCTATTAATTTAAAACCTTTTGGATAATTCTATCCCTGAGTGTTGAGAGACATTCAAATTATGTTGAGAGAATGTTCTTAAGTTTCTATTTATTTTTTGTGCTTATTTAAACAAAATTTTGATCTGAATAATAATATGTTATGTTCTCTTGATTTTCCATTAATTTAAGTTGCCCTCTCATCTTCGTTTTACAGATTATTATTATTATTGAATTTTAGTAGTATTTAAAAAATATTAAGTTTAAAAAATGCCAAATTTAGTTAGTTTTAACATTTAATTTATATTTTTTAGTTAATATTTTGCATAATGAAATATTTGAATGATTGTTATATTAACGAAATTTTGTTTTAAAACCTATTATTGATTTCAGTATTGGTATCTCTGTAACTCTAATCTATTATGAGTTAAGATTTCCCTCCCCATTTCTTATAAACTTTCCAAGCCTTTTAAATGGTAAAGGAAGATCTGGTTTGCTACCTTACTTTGTATCACGAATCTATTACTTTGAAATAGGATTCTTCAATAAAAGAAGTGATATTGTATCAATATACATATTAAACATGAATTTCAGCAATCACAAGTGTAATAATAATAATACTAAATAATAATAATGATAATTTTATTTTTTGGTGTTCGTAGTAATTGATTGATGCATGTTTGATTGCAAGAAGAAATAAGTTTTTTATTCTACTCATAAAAGTTGTAAATAATTGAATGGTTTAAAAAAAAAGAAAAAAAAATTAAAAATGCCTTTTTTATTACAGTGTTTGTGTGGCGCGCGAACGCATGAGGTATATATGGTAACTATTTATATACTATTTAAATTACGTAGGATTTTTATTATTTTTATTTTTCTATTTATGATGTTTTACTATGTTAACTTTTTTTTTTATTTTTTAATTTAATTTTGAAGAGTATTTTACGTTGAATTATTAAAATACTATAATATATACATATAATCACTTTTCACAGGATTTTATATTGAACCAAAGAATTATTTATTATTATTATTAATTTTTTTAATAAAAAAATGAAATTGTATAGTTAATAATAATATGTAACATAATAACGATATTAATAAACTAAGAATTCCCGGACATAGATTTTTATGAGAACGGGGGGTCTTAATTTTGTGTACTAATAATATATAACTCTTTAAAAAGAAAACTTTTATTTTTTCCTATTTGGAGTTATGTATTCCTTTCTCTTTTATTCTATTTGGTTAAAAAAATTATTAAAAATTTAAATTTTATTCAATTGAATACAAAATTTAATTTATATTACAAAATAACTTAGTTATTAATAATAATTCTTAGGGAGAACTGTTGGCTAGCAGTGACGCATAGTTAGAGACTGTTCTGGTGGGTCTACCAGACATACCTTTTCCTAGATAACATACTTCATCAGAGTTCTCCATTACACCAGCGATATCTAAATGGAGCCACTGATCACATGTCACAAATTGCTGTAAGAATTTGGAAAAAAAAAATAAAGTAGGATCAAAGGATATTCAGTTAAATCAAAATTATTAACTAAGAAATCGAGAGAACTTATAATAATAATAATAAAATTAGACAAAATTGTTAACGAAATGCGGTTAACACTAATATATTAAAAATTATTCGCAAGTATATGTTAAATACCTATATATATTTCCCAGTAGTGCATTTTGGCTAAAACTAATATGAGGAGGATATGAAAGTTTCAGACTTCTCGTATATTTTTAATTATTAATTTTTCAACCACAAACAGAACTATCGCAAGTTTCCATGAAATCTGTTAGCTTCATCTTATGGTAAAGATAATGATTATGTAATAGTACTGCCTTAAACTTTCCCCAAAATATTACACGGTTTTTCAGAATGGAGAAAAACTTTCCTAATAAAGTGGAAAAATGAGTTTGCTGTTATACTGAAATAACCTTAGAGCAAAAATGATCTAGAATCAACGTAACTGTAATAATCTAAGCACCTTGTTTAGCGACTTTTGTCAAATTTATGCCTCCCAAATCACTGAAGTTATATTTTCTAATATCTAAATTCTTTTCCCCATATAGAATCAAATTCCTAATAAAGTATCGAATACGTCAGAAACTCCTTAGTTAATAAATATATAATTTTCCCGAAGGATTTCGTCTTTCATTTCTTTGTTTATTTACTGTACAAGTTGTCCATTCCGTTTTATTCATTACATAACTTCCTCATGCTAAACTATCCCTGTATTCTATCGGCAATTAAAAAAGTAAAATGTTTCTAGTGCTTTTGCAGTTTTGCATAGTTTCGAATATCGGCAAAAATGCAACAAAATATGAGAGGCATAATAAACGATAGCTAACCAGTGAAATAATAAAAGGCTCGACTTTTATTAAGATTTACCATACAGGGTTTACTTTCCTTTGGTAAACATCGAAGTTAAAATTCCACATGTTAAAATTATTTAATCTAATCACTAATAAAAAAATAAAATGTTTACAGAAATATTTAATTACCCGGAAAAGTATTAACAAAATAGACATTTTTTTCTATTGGTTAATTTCATTTAGTGCTTCAATACTTCAATTTTGATCTTTTATTTATTTATTTAATTTAAAAATTCTCAGTGGTGTATTTTTGCTTCATTCGTGTCTTTGTAGAGCGAGTATGTTTTTCATATCCTCTTCAGTTTTTGTTAATTTGTTAACGAACAATTTCTCGTGTGATTACTAAACATTATGCTGAATATTAATTTCAAATAAAAATAAATCGAAAGCAAATCAAAATTTTGCAACAGTCAACCTATTTTTCCACAAAACCTTTTTTTTTAATGACTTTGAAATTGCATTAATTTTCAAAGCTTTAACTCTCAATATTACACATGGGATCTGAGCCAAATCTTTAAATGAAATCCGAGACACTGTTAACTTACCGGCAATCAAGATCACACAATAATTTCGGCACAACATAATTCGTCTAACGTAGCAAAACTTACATTAAACATAATTCCAAAGAGTTGTTGAAAAAAAATTACTTACCTTAAGCCGTTGTTAGAATAATTTTCAGTTAACGTGTTTAATATCTAATTTATTACCTTAAGAAATACTGCCGCAAGAGATGACCCAGCCATACTTGAACATTTCCCAAGATTGTGCACATCAGCCATTCCATATTCTTAAAACATTGCAGGAATCAATATTTTATTATTATTATTATTATTATTATTATTATTATTATTATTATGGCTGATGTGAACAATCTTTTTTTTTATTTTAAAAACCGTAAAAATGATTAGTATATTTTAGTAATACTGATAAGTACCTTCAAAAATCCAGCTGCGAAAGGAGCTCCCCCAGCTGGTTTTTTTGTACTCTGATTGTTCATATCAGCCATTTGTGAAGAAGCTAAAGAAAATTCCAACTGATTTATCTTTCACAAATTAAAAAAAAAAAAAAATATATATATCATCATATTTAGATTCAGGGAAATAGTTTTTGAAACTATATAACAAATGACAAAAAAAAAGTAACATTTGTCATATTATAATTAATGATGTTTAATCTACCTCATTTTTCTTACCTTTTACTTGATTTTCGTAGAACTTCCATAAGGGCATTCTCCAAACACGATCACCAGTTTCATAACCTGCTTTATGCAGAAGGTTAAACTGCGTGGAACTATTGCTAAAGACACCAGTCGCACCAGCTCCTAAAGCAACTGCCATTGCACCTAATAGAGAAAGGTTGGATGGTTAATTTATCAAAAATGAACAACTCAACAACAATTTGTGTTATACTCTTTAAGCTAAGAATATTTTAGTTGTGTTTGCTTAGAAGCCATTCCATAATCAGCAGATGTTTATGAGTCATGAGCAAATGTCTGGTGCTGATTTAAGTGTTTCATTTATGATTCAAATATTTTAATGCCGATGCTTAACTGTATATATATATATATATATATATATATATATATATATATATATATATATATATATATATATATATATATATATATATATATATTATATATATATATATATATATATATATATATATATATATATATATATATATATATATATATATATATATATATATATATATATATATATATATATATATATATATATATATATATATATATATATATATATATATATATATATATATATATATATATATATATATATATATATATATATATATATATATATATATATATATATATATATATATATATATATATATATATATATATATATATATATATATATATATATATATATATATATATATATATATATATATATATATATATATATATATATATATATATATATATATATATATATATATATATATATATATATATATATATATATATATATATTATAAGCAAAATTGATAGCTAGGATATGACAAATAAAAATTGAATATATAATAACTTGTACATAAAGTTAAAAATAATAAAATACTACCATACTTTCAATGAAATAAAAGTTGCAATATTTCAAACACTACCACTAGGATAGAAAAATCTGTTAAATATTTTAAAAACACTTTTACTAAAATAAGGACACCAACCTGTAAGAGTAGCCATGTCAAGCATCACTCTAGGTTTATGCTGAGAAGCATAATGGAGAGCATCGGCAAGTATCAATCTCCCTTCGGCGTCTGTATTGTCAACTTGAATACTCTTTCCGTTAGAAGCCACAATTACATCTCCAGGTTTTACTGCTGTACCGCTTGGCATATTTTCGCACAAAGGTATGAAACCTAATAAAAAGTTGGAAGTAATGGCACGGTAATGGCTTAAATTTTTTTTTGCTTACTTATTATTCAGAATTTTTTTTTTTACTACATCTACACAAGTTTTAAAATGGGAAATCGACCTGTGACCAAAAGAGAATTCTAGATTTCGTAGAGGTATTTAATTTGATGAAGATTTTTAGTAATACTGATGGAGTAGGAGAAATAAGAAATTTAAAAGGCTGGTGATTATATGGGAGCTGAGGAACAAGGAGAGATCTAAGTTGCTTTGTAACGTCAAATACATTATTGTTGCCATTAATTCCTATATATATATATATATATTATATATATATATATATATATATATATATATATATATATATATATATATATATATATATATATATATATATATATATATATATATATATATATATATATATATATATATATATATATATATATATATATATATATATATAAACGTATAGCTTTTTAGGAAAACTAACACACTCGTTCTCCGATAAAATATTTCTCTATTTAAAACCACTAATTATAAAACAATAAAAAATAAAAAGTTAAAAAGGGAACAATAAATTAAAAAAAAGAAAATAACAAGTAACAAGGATAAAAGAGCCACGAACGTTTCAGGAAACTAACTCTTTCCTCTCATCAGCGCGACTGAGGACAGAAGACAGAAAACAAAAGTAAGAAGCTTCACGTTGCCAGAAGTTCGAAAAATAAAAAATTAAAAATTATTCAACATCAAGGATACCAAATCTGACACTATTGCGCATGTGGAAAAACTTTCTTAAAAATACTCTTCAAATAACCTAAAAGAACGGTGTCTATATCAAAAAAGCCTGAAGAAGTATTGAAATTATCCAGAGTTTTAATAAAAAATGCTTCAATGAATCTGTTTAGATTTTTTGACTTTGATGAAAATAAAAATGCTGCATCATTCCAATTTATTTTGGTGATTGTTTGCTATATGAAGAAAAATTGCATTGCTGGTGTTGCATCTTCTTACATCGGCTTTGTGTTGTTCTACACGAGTTTGCAAAGATTTGATAGTTTCGCCTATATAAACAGAGTTACAAGAATTGCATGGAATTTTATAGACGCCTCTCATCTTTTCTGTAAATGTGGTATTATTTGTAATAAATTTTATCAGGGAAACTAAAAATCAGATGGATTTGCAAGGGAGGAGATAGTATATTTTAAGGACGACAAGGAATCATTATAAGGAACAACTACAGTATTACTTGGGGGTTCGCGTTTTGAAATATTTTTATCTTTATAAAGGAAGAGTTTGGCTCTGTGATATTGTTTGTTAATAACTTGTAAAGTGTATCCTAGGGATAGGAATTGATGAATTATGAATGTAATTTCTTCATTGATATATTTCATGTCTGTGATCAACAAGGAACGCAAAAAAGTATTGAAAATAATATTATGTTTCATGTGGTTAGGATGATCTGAAAATGCATGCAAAAGCTGGTTGCGTGAAGTAGGCTTTCTATATACTCTAAATTCTAATTTTTCGTGATTTTGTATAATTAATATGTCCAAAAATGAAATTTTATTTTAGTATGGGAAATATCCTGAGTCCTGTTATAGCCAACCTTTATATGGAGTTTTTCGAAGCCAATCTCGTTAGTCGGATTCCCACATATAGATATATTAAATTTTGGTTAGATATGTAGACGATGTTTTAGCGATTGTGCTCGATAATTTTCCTTTAAACGACTTTTTATTACAGTTAAATCAATTGACCCCTTCAATTAAATTTACTATAGAAACACAAAACAATAATAAAATTTCATTTTTGGACATATTAATTATACAAAATCACGAAAAATTAGAATTTAGAGTATATAGAAAGCCGACAACTTCACGCAACCAGCTCTTACTTGCTTTTTCAGATCATCCTAACCACATGAAACATAATATTATTTTTAATACATTTTTGCGTTCCTTGTTGATTACAGACATGAAATATATGGATGAAGAAATTACATTCATAATTCATCAATTCCTATCCCTAGGATACACTTTACAAGTTATTAACAAACAATATCACAGAGCCAAACTCTTCCTTTATAAAGATAAAAATATTTCAAAACGCGAACCCCCAAGTAATACTGTAGTTGTTCCTTATAATGATTCCTTGTCGTCTTTAAAATATACTATCTCCTCCCTCTGCAATATCCATCTGATTTTTAGCTTCCCTGATAAAATTTCTTGCACCCTTATCACAAATAATACTACATTTACAGAAAAGATGGGAGGTGTCTATAAAATTCCATGCAATTCTTGCAACTCTGTTTATATAGGCGAAACTATCAAATCTTTGCAAACTCGTGTAGAACAACACAAAGCCGATGTAAGAAGATGCAACACCAGCAATGCAATTTTTCTTCATATAGCAAACAATCACAAAATAAACTGGAATGATGCAACATTTTTATTTTCATCAAAGTCAAAAAATCTAAACAGATTCATTGAAGCATTTTTTATTAAAACTCTAGATAATTTCAATACTTCTTCAGGCTTTTTTGATATAGACACCGTTCTTTTAGGTTATTTGAAGAGTATTTTTAAGAAAGTTTTTCCACATGCGCAATAGGTGTCAGATTTGGTATCCTTGATGTTGAATAATTTTTAATTTTTTTTATTTTTATTTTTCGAACTTCTGGCAACGTGAAGCTTCTTACTTTTGTTTTCTGTCTTCTGTCCTCAGTCGCGCTGATGAGAGGAAAGAGTTAGTTTCCTGAAACGTTCGTGGCTCTTTTATCCTTGTTACTTGTTATTTTCTTTTTTAATTTATTGTTCCCTTCGTTTTAACTTCTTATTTTTTATTGTTTTATAATTAGTGGTTAATATATATATATATAATATATATATATATATATATATATATATATATATATATATATATATATATATATATATATATATATATATATATATATATATATATATATATATATATATATATATATATATATATATATATATATATATATATATATATATACTTGTTTTATGAGTATCAAATTATGCGAAGAATAAGTATTTTCCTAAATACTTCCACATATGTGATGATACGAACTAAGAGGGAAAATTTTGAAGACGAAACAGATTTAGTTCAGTAAATGATAAAAAACTTACGTTACGATGATCTATATTATAGATTTTTATAATTATAATCTTAAATCTACCTTTTTTAAATTAAAATATGGAGGATATTCACCTTTTATATTAATAGGGATTTTAAGAGAGGCGGCTGTGAAAATGGACCCGACTGTGCAGGCGGCACCACCCATGTCGGCTCTCATTTTGTCCATATTGTTAGAAGGCTTCAACGATATTCCACCAGAATCAAAGGTTATGCCCTTACCTATTATATATGAAGTACAAGATAAAATAAATAAATAAAACTATGATCAAAGACAAATGTAAAGACTTTTAAATTTTAAATTTTGTGAAGACTTGCATTTTCACAGGTCATTTTACTTGAAAAGTAGCATAAATCTATTTCCAAAATGTGACAAAAATATTTCGACCTTACCAACTATTGCAAAGGGTTTATCGTCTGAATTGGTTCCTTTATATATCAATTCTAAGAAAATTGGCGGTTCTTCTGATCCTTTTGCCACAGTGAGAAATGCATTCATATTTCGTTTTTCCGCCCATTCTTTTGTCCTTACGCGAACTTCCACACCAAGACCCTCTAAATAATTCACAGCTTCCTACAAACAAATTAGTAGTTAAAATACGTGAATTCTTAGCTTGCCATTTCTCATTTATGTATAAAGGCGTGTATAATAATGTACGCATATTTAAACGGAAAATAAATTTACTTAAATCAAATTAAATCATTGTCAAGCAAAATGATCGTTAATTGTCATTCCAAAATGATATAAATCTGAATTAAATTAATGAGCTCTGATAAATATATAACACTTAAAAAATTTACGTTACATTGGTGTACTGTAAATTTCTTGCCATTTGCACAGTTAAGATTACTAAGTCAAGTTAAAATATATCCATGATTTCATAATCTCCACTTCTACATCAGTCTGGATAATGATAATTATTCTTTAACAGATAACCCGATATTTTAAGGGGTCCTCACTCTCTCATTTACTACATACTAAAACAATTTTAAACACTCACGCACACTCGCACACATATATATTATCTCCCTCTTTCGATATTCATGCTTTATTTTGAAATCAACCTTGTTTCTCGCTCAACAAATGCTTGTTTAACCTATCTCATCTCAAAATTTTTTCCAGTATCTTTCCTTTTGTAGTTAATTTGGATTTTGGATTCGCAGCCCTTCTTTCTTTGAAGATTTTTGAAGTCATATCATTACAGACAAAAACAAAGAAAATTTTTTAAACTACCCTCGTCTTGTATGTATTTTCAAACGAATATAATAAATAAACTTTAAATACAAGTGAAAAAAAGTCTGTAAAAAAATTAACAATTAATAATTACCTGAGCAAAATTAGAAGGCGTTAAAAGATTTGAAGGCATCTCCATCAGACGTCTCGCAATATTTTGCCCTTCACCCAGCGTTAACCCCTTCAGCCAACTAAAAGGAAGCAAAATAGAATTAAGTAAAGATAATCCTTCCCAACACAAAAAGGATGTGAAATATTTATTTATAACGTATTCGGTCGAGATTTTCTTTACTTGGTCAGTTCCGATATTACTTCACAGCATGACCTACCTTCCATATCTAAGCTTACCAACCTAACTTTAACTAAACTAACACAGCCTATCAAATTTAAATTACGTATTGTAACATTAGGTTAGGTAATTGTTTTTTAATAAAACAAAAAAAAATGCAATATTAGGTTAGGTAGATTTTTTTAAACTTCCTCAGCCTCCAAAGGCTTATATGGCATTTACCAGAGTTGGAGAGTTCAATCAACACTCAGCCAATCACGGGCAGACAAGAATCAATACAAGGCGTTTGAAAGAATTTAAGTCATTTTACAGGAAATAAGGAAAAAGAAAAAAAGATAATGTGTTCCAGACTTTTCCAGAAGTTTACGTGTAGGAATGAACATAGCAGTTAAGACTGTGATCAAAGAGTTGGAAGGAGAAAGGGTGATTTTGTGTAGATTGAAAAACGAGACTGTATACATTGACGAATCGCATGAGCTTTCCTTGGGATGAAGACATGCGAATGGAGAATTCCGAAGAACAATGTCTATTGTACTAGCGATAGTATAAGGAGAGTTGTGCAACAGTTCAAGGGCTTGAAAAAAAAGATTATATGATCAGTGTGAGCAAGAGAATAAGGCGAAAGCTATATATTCCACTCTTTCAAGAAAGATTGTGTGAGTGGAACCACCACAAATAAGCCATTCACGTCTATGCAAGGACAAACAACGCTCCTATACAGAGCAAGGAACGGGTTGTATGAAGAAATTCCAAAGACGCCTCAAAGAATCCAACTTCTTAGAATCTTGTTTAGTGAAAGAGTGGTATCAAGAAAGATTACGATAAAAGGAAATGCCAAGAATATTAAGAAAATGGGAAAGCCTGAATTTGGTGTCATCAAAGGGGATGTTGTAGTTGCATGGAAGACTTTGTCGAGTAGATAGATGAAGGAATAGAGTTTTTGAGGCACTGAAAATAACCATAAAATATGTGGAAAGATCAGAGGACATTTGTTCAAAGGCTACTCTCCTAGCAGCGATTATATGAAGTTTCGAGGGTCGTCTTTCACAATAAAAGAAGTAATGAAGGATGGAATCATCAGCGTACCAGTGGATAGGTGATGAAGTGATAGAGAGGTCACTGATGGAAAGTAGAAACAGAGCTAGAGATATGATAGAATCTTGAGGAATACCACCACTAACAGATTAAACGGAAGAATGGTTGCTGTCTACTGATACTGCTATAGAACGACCGAGAGGAAATCAAAGAGGTTATAGAGAAGGATAAATACCGAAAGAAGAAATTTTGGACATCAAAACTTTGTGCCAAACTTTATCGAACACTTTTCATATTCTTAGCACAAAAGAGAATATTTTTGAGAGTCAAAGACAAGGAAAAGATTATCATCAATAGAGCACCCCTTACAGAAGCCCCACTGACAATCAGAGATAAGACTAGAAGATTTAAGACGCTTCTAAATCTATCTTGCGGGGATAGATTCGTAAGCTTTTGGAAAGTTCAGAGACAGTTAAAAAGCGGAGGGGGATCTCCCATCTTCGTCAGAGATTGAATATGCTCAAACTTCCAGCAGAAAGAAAAAAGTTAATAAGGAAAGGGATTAACCAAAACAGTTTACCAAGGAAGAATGCTCTCAGGACTGCATATTTTCTTAGCATTAAGCTCACAGAAAGTTGAAATAAAGTTTTTAGAAGAAATTACAATGTTGAACATAAGTGAGATGAAGGACTGAAGAAGGAGAAATAGACACGGAATCACTAAGGGTGGAATTAGAATCAAAGGTTTGAACAAAGAATTCTACTTTAACGGCAGATATGCCTTCGAAAGAACTAGGGAAAGGAAGGAGAAAGAAGAAAAGTTAGAGTGAACATTTTTTGACAAAATGAGAGTGAAAGCGTGAAAAATAGGAACGAGAATGACTTACTTTTTTTTTTACAGATAAAAAAATTAGGTAGTATTTTTTACCTCCTCAGGAGAGAATGATCAAAGGCTGATATGGCATTCACCAGAGTTGGGGAGTTCAATCAATACTCAGCCAACCACGGGCAAACAAGAACCGATACAAGGCGTTTGAAACATTTAAGTCATATATAGGAAGTAAGAAAAAAAAAAAGAAAATGCGTTCCAGACTTTTCCAGAAGCAGGATTAAATGTAAGTTCCATAAGTTTCTGGAGTTTGAAGAAGACGGTATTTTATAAAATCGCGTCCCTGCGATGAATAGGTTTATTAGGTTTAGTTGAAGGGAAAGAATATGAAATGTACATTACCATGACAGTTTTGTCCTCTGCACACTCCGAGTGGTCCCTTCCAGCTAAAGAAGTAATCATTCCAAGAGAAATCAAAGAAGTACAACAGAAATTCCAACCAGCTTTTTGGCAATGAAGAACCAAAAAGGTTTCCTCTCCGGTAAGTGGAACATCTTTCCTGCGGAAGACTTTAAGAGATAAAACTGGATACTGATGTAAGGTGTGCAGAGTAACAAAAAGTGGAAGGAATTTAACAGTATATGGAGATCGATTGAAAGTTAAAAAAGATTTAGAATGTTGGATTCATCTAAAAGACAATTGGAAATACGGGTAGGGAGCTGCATCACCTGCCTGAAGCTATTCTTGATACAGGAATGGTGGCCGAGTTCACTAGCTATATTCTGAGAACTGGAGAAAAGTCAATGGCGAGAGTGAATTGAAATCAATAAGAATGATGATTTCAGAAAAAAAGAAAAGGAAAGAATGCGCTCTATTTTGTAGTTTAAGTAGGCGAAGAGACAACTGAGTTTGGAGGCAAATCTACAAAACATAAGAATTTGGTAGAAGACTTGCAAGAGTACCTGAATCATAATGTAGAAAATTTAGAAGATTCCAAATCAGAGACGTAAGAACAAACGTCATTGCGCGCATATGCACAGCAACAGCCTGTGGATGAATAGTGAGGATAAAGAAGTAAGAGGGGACAGAGTAGGTTTACCATCAGAAGTCTCAAACGTCTGTGTTTCCATTAAGAATTAGATTGGTGGGGAGGTGGAATATAAGATGAGTCGTAGGTTAATATTTGAACGTTTATGTATTTGAAAATAATAACATTAATCGATAACATAAATTCTAGGTGGGAAAAGTTTTCGATACTTTTATAGGAGGGGATTACCTCTTCATATTGTATTTAATTTTGACCCTATATCATCAGGTACATCTCTCTAATTTTTTCATTATAAGAAGAAATTTTCTTTACTAGTGAACAATTGGAGAAATTGGTTTTACTTGATCTGCAAAATATGTACAGTCGTCAACAGAAGTTCGTTCCTATTAAGCTGGAAATAAATATTTATATAAAATGGAGAACATTTCAGGTTCAGCCAATCACAGTTCAATTAAGCCCCGCTCAATGTTTTTATTTTCTTTTTATTCAAAATAGAGCTTTTATGAAAAGATCTCCATTTTATATAAATATTTATTTCCATCCTAATAGGAACGAATTTCTGTTGACGACTGTACCTTCCAAAAATAGTTAGTTCATTGTATGCTCATGAAATGAATGAATACTTTATTTATAATGTAGAATTTATTTATAATGTATACAAAAGGAAATTTAGGAATAAATAGGTAATATAAAACATAACAATAAAAAGACATGAAAAAGTAAAAGCTACCCATATTTCGCTTTGCTTAAAAAAATGTGAAACTGTAAGATTTATAAAGTTGATAATAGTAATGAATACAATATATTTCCCTAAGATACAACTGTAGTTATGTTGAATGGCCTACTAGGCAAGATAATGAAAAGAATATTTCTTGCAGAGGGAAATAAGAATGAGAAAGTACTCTTTATAGTTTTCATATATTATACATATATAGAGGAAGATGTGGCGCCATCCGAAGTGATGTAAGTACTTCCCACTGGGCATATCCAGCAGAGTAATAGGATATGCTATACCAGTGATTACGAACTAGTGACCCGCGGGTCACGAACTGACCCACCACCAACTTTTCAGTGACCCACGAGACGAGGGGGAAACTCAGGAAATTGATTTTTTGTTTTTTTTTTTCAAAAATGAGATATTTCTTAGAAATTACGCAACACTGCCAAATGCATACAAGTAATTCAAAATGTTTATGTGAGTATCAGGAGATGACTCAGAGTTACTTGAACAAATGTGAGGAAAATCCAACTGAGGCCCAAGGGATGCTTGGAAGAAGGAACGGGTGCATATGAACGCTCGTGAGGTGGGGGTCTTCAGATAATCAGATGCAAGATACTGAAAAGAGTACGTTTGCTGAGGCGGTTCGGGTTCACCTCGGGGAGGAGCTTGGAAACAATCAATACGTGAAGATCTAGAGGTGGTCCAGGGGAAACCGGAGCCGAACATGTAAGGGGAATACGGATCACAGTGGTACTGAGACAAGGCAACATAGGATGGTCAATTGATGGAAGGGAGTCCAAGAAGAGTGTGGAGTATGCTTTTCCATAGGAGGGGCATGCACATACACATTTGGTTCCACGATATAGCACGAACTAACAGAGAACCGTTCATCATCGGTGTTACCTGGGTATCTGACGTGTTAAGAGCATCCTCATGGGCCTAAGTAGGAGAGGGCTGTGTGAAGTGAGTAGTTGTGAAGTGGACAAGCTGAGGTAGAAATACAAAGGATATGCGGAGCATCCATGGACACTTGGTGAAGAATCCGAGAATGGAAGCATATTAGGTTGATGGACAGAAGAATAAAGCGGTTTGTTTTTCTGTTCGCGAGTCATTGACATAGACACATTCCAATGACTAGAATCAGTAGACGGAGTAGAATATAGGCGAAGGTAGACTGAGTCTCGGAAAATGGATGAGACAGGGTCCAAGACAGGGGCTGCTGGAGCGGAGGAGGAGTCACATCGTATGACAGACGATATTCCCGAGTCATTTTATAAACAAGGACATCAAAAACCCTGTTTTAGATTCCAGCTGAGGAGCAGCCAGGAAAGGTTTAGATGGGAGGCCCGATAAGAGATGTAGATCACCTTTGTTGGGCGGGCACGTTAACGCGGATAATGATAATGATAATAATAATAATAATAATAATAATAATAATAATAATAATAATAATAATAATAATAATAATAATAATAATAATAATAATAACCTGTTATCGCTTTCCTCAAAACATCGAAGTTTAGGAATGCTTTTCTTTTCTTGTTTAAGTTCTTGGTAACTAAAGAGCGATAGTGAAGCTCCTTCAGCGGCTGAGCATCCATCAGAACATGGATCAACAACAACTTCATCTAAGTTAAATTCTTTTAACGATTTACAACCAGCTTTGAAAAAAAAAAATGCATTTAAAAAAAAGATATATATATATATATATATATATATATATATATATATATATATATATATATATATATATATATATATATATATATATATATATATATATATATATATATATATATATATATATATATATATATATATATATATATATATATATATATACATTAATAAAAAAAATATTAAAAAAATGAAAGTATAGTTATGCACCTGCAACAGCCTTCCTAATAGCTTCCTTGTTCTCATCTACCTCTTCTTCAGGATCAGACTCGCTGTTCTTCTTTCCTAATCCAACAATAGATACGAGGGGGAATTCTTCAGACAATCCAAATAAAACACGATTAGAACCAGCTTTCAATGGGCCTCCACTAATAAAGTAAATTTTTTTTCTTCATATATATATATATATATATATATATATATATATATATATATATATATATATATATATATATATATATATATATATATATATATATTATATATATATATATATATATATATATATATATATATATATATATATATATATATATATATATATATATATATATATATATATATATATATATATATATATATATATATATATATATATATATATATATATATATATATATTTGGAGTAAACTGAAAGGGGCGTTAGTGGAGGTTGCGAGAAGAGTGTGTGGGGGGAAAAAAAATAGGGAATGGTAGAAGAAAGGGGAGTGAGTGGTGAAGTGAAGAGTTGGGGAATATGGTTAAAAGGAAAAAGGAGGAATTCTGTAAGTATTTGAGTACGAAGGAGGGTAGGGATTGGGAAGAGTACAAGGAGAGATGTAGGGAGGTGAAGAGAGCGAAAAGGAGAGTGGGAGAGGAGTGGGGTAGAAAGTTGGCAGAGAATTTTAAGGACAGGAGTAAGATGTTTTGGAAGGAGGTAAATAAAGCGAGGAGAGGAAGAGAGGAGTGGGGAGAGGGAGTGAAGGGGGAAGATGGTGAGGTGGTGCAAGGAGAGAGGGAGGTGGGAGAGAGATGGAAGAGACACTTCAGTGAATTGTTGACGGGGGTGGGAGGCCAGGGAGTAGTGGAGTATAGTGAGGAGATGTTGTTAGAAGAAGGCGGGAGTATTAGTAGAGAGGAAGTTAAAGTAGCGGTGGAAAAGGTGAAGAAGGGAAAGTCAGCTGGAATGGATGGTATATATGGGGAGATGATAAGGGTGGGAGCGGGAGTAATAGTTGACTGGTTGGTGAGAATGTTTAATGTGTGTTGGGGAGAGGGAAAAGTGCCTCAGGAGTGGCAAGATGCTTGCATAGTGCCGATATATAAAGGGAAGGGGGATAAGATGATGAGTAAGAATTATAGGGGCATAAGCTTGTTGAGTGTAGTAGGAAAAATTTATGGAAGAGTTTTAGTATCGAAGGTGAAAGAATTGACAAAGAGAGAGAGTGGGGGAGGAACAGGGAGGTTTTAGAGAAGGTAGGGGATGTGTTGATCAGGTGTTTACACTGAGAATGATTGGTGAAAAACTGCGTGAGAAAGATAAAGTGGGGTATGTATGCTTTATGGATTTGGAAAAGACGTATGATAGAGTTTGTAGGAGGAAATTGTTTGAGGTTTTAAGGGAGGGAGGAGTGAGAGGTAGATTATTGAATGCAATTAAATCATTTTATGAGAACTGTAGAGCGAGGGTGAGGGTGAGGAGGGAACTGACTGAATGGTTTGAAGTGGGAGTTGGACTGAGGCAGGGCTGTGTTATGTCTCCGTGGCTGTTTAATGTGTTAATGGATGGTGTTGTTAGGGGGATGGAGAGGGAAGGGAAAGGTATTAGGTTGAGAAGCGGAGAGGGATTGGGAGGTAAGTGTCTTGTTGTTTGCGGATGATGCGGTGTTAGTTGCGGAATCTGGGGAGAAATTGAGAATGTTGGTGAAGGAGTTTGTTAGGGAATGTGCCTCGAAGGGATTAAGGGTAAACTCAACAAAGAGTAAAGTGATGAGGATTGGGGGCAGGGATGAGGCAGCTAGGGGAGGAATGGGAGGGTGTCGAGGTGGGAGGTGAGAAATTTGAGGAGGTAGAAGAGTTTAAATATCTGGGAATGTTAGTGGAGGGAAAAGGAGGGATGGATGGGGAAATAAGGAATAGAATGACGGAGGGAATGAAAGTGATGGGGGGACTGAGAGAAGTTTGGAAGAAGGGAAGAATATCAAAGGAAATTAAGGTAAGAATGTTTGAGAGTATGTGTCTACCATCTGCAATGTATGGGTGTGAGACATGGGGGATGAATGCTCAGATTAGGAAAAGATTAGAGGTTTTTGAGATGAAAGGATTGAGGGCTATATGTAGGTTAAGGAGGGTAGATAGAATCAGAAACGAAAGAATAAGGGAGATGTGTGGATGGAAGAGGGGAGTAGTGCGCAGAGCGGAAGAGGGCTGTATTAAGATGGTTTGGGCATATGTGTAGAATGGATGAGAATAGGATGGTGAGTAGAGTGATGAGATCCGAGATAGAGGGAGGAAGGGGGAGGGGAAGGCCGAGGTGGAGGTGGATGGATGGGGTGAGGGAGATATTGGGGGAGAGGTTTGAATGTGGACGAATGGTAGGAGAGTCGCGGAGGACAGAGTGAGATGGAGGGCAGTGGTGAGAGGGGAGGGGAGATAGATAGTGGATGTGTGTATGTGAGCGAACTGTGACGGGCACCACCCACACGAGAGTGGGAAAGGTGAATGGTAAATATAAATATATATATATATATATATATATATATATATATATATATATATATATATATATATATATATATATATATATATATATATATATATATATATATATATATATATATATATATATATATATTCGCGCTCACCTTCTTCTAAATCGGAGTAAACTCTCCTTCGCACACACAAAACATTAATACAGACACCATTTAAAAAAAAAACTGAATGATGGCCTCATGTAAAGTAGCCTCATCCACCCTTTTCCCCATCACCACTTGGGAGTTGGTGGCCTCCGGTGATGGGGTTGGTGCCACCAAGACACAGCTGCCGGCTTGTACTGATGCACAGTCTATTTTTTTTCATTAATTTCTGCAACATACGGGGTCTGCACTCTAATTTCCACTTTGTTGAACATCACCTCTCTTCTACTAGACCTCACCTCTTATTCTTGACCGAAACTCAGATGTTTGAGCGTTCTGATAGCAAACCCTATTCTGTTTCCTCCTACTGTCTCTATCCTCAATTTTCAGCAAAAGGCGGTTGTTGTACATTCGTGCGCAACGATGTCGTTTGTACTCGTCTCTAATTTGGAGTCTTTCGAATTTTCCACATTATGGCTTAGGCTCTCTTGCCATTCATTTGTTCAGTTTATTTATCTTCTAATTCTACTGACTACCCTAAATTCTTCGACTATTTAAACTCCAAAATAGAACACATTCTCTCTTCTTCTCCTTTCTCTGAAATCATCATATTAGGTGATTTCAATGTTCACCACCGCCAATGGCTTTCATCTAGTTCTCATGATACAGCTGGTGAACGTGCCTTCCATTTCGCTATCCAAAACGACCTTGAGCAATTGGTGCAGCTCCCTACTCGTATCAATGATAGTCTTGGAGATGAACCCAATATTCTAGACCTTTTCCTAACTTCTAATCCTTCTCCTTATACTGTTAAACTCTTTCCTCCTCTGGCTTCCTCCGATCACCTTCTTATCTCTGTATCCTCTTATATCTCTTCAAGTCTTCCACAGGAAAGACCCCTTCTATTGAAAGGAAACGTTTGTGGCACTTCGGTGCCGCAAGCTGGTCGGACTTGCGGTCGTACTTCTTCGATTTCCCGTGGAATGATTATTGCTTTCCGTGGTAGGGGTCCCTCGGAGTGTGCAGAACGCATTACCGAGGTGATTCTCTCTGGCATGGAGGCGTACATTCCATATTCTTTCCCTTCTACTAAACCTAATAAACCTTGGTTTAACTCTGCTTGTTCTCGCGCTATCCGCCGCAGGGATGTTGCCTTCAGGATTACCGTCGTCTTCAAACTCCAGAAACTCACGCTACTTATATTTCATCCCGGAATCGTGCAAAATCTATCCTTCGTAACACTAAAAACTCATTTCTCCGTAGAAAATGCAATAATCTTCTGGTTCCTCTTCTTCACGTTCTTTCTGGCATTTTGCAAAAAATGTCAACTCTAACTTTGCTTCTTCCTGTTTCCCACCTTTAATATCTTCCTTCGGCACAACTGCTGTTTTACCTTCTTCTAAAGCTGAACTCTTTGCTCAAACTTTTGCCTCTAATTCAACCTTAGACGATTCCGGAGCTATTCCTCCTCCTTCAACCCCCTCTAACTCAATTATGCCTTAAATTAGAATTTCTTCTAAAGATGTCATTTCTGCTCTCTCTGAGCTTAATACTAAGAAGGCGTACGGTCCCTGATGGTATTCCTCCTGTGGTTCTCAAAACTTGTGCTTCCGAGCTTGCACCCTGCCTCGGTAAACTATTTCGTCTTTGCCTCTCTACTTCAACCTTCCCTTCTTGCTGGAAACGTGCGCTCATTCAGCCTGTGCCGAAGAAGGGGGACCCCTCTCAACCCTCCAACTACCGTCCTATTTCTTTGACCTCCGTTCTCTCTAAAGTTTTCGAATCTATCCTTTACAGGAAGATTTTGAAACATCTCAATTCTTCTAATCTTATCTCAGATCGCCAGTATGGCTTTCGTAAAAAACGCTCTACGGGTGATCTTCTTTCCCTTCTCTCTGACTCTTGGTCCTAGGCTCTTCGGCATTTCGGTGAATCTTTTGCTGTCGCGCTGGACATATCGAAAGCCTTCGATAGAGTCTGGCACAAAGCTTTGATTTCTAAACTTCCCTCTTTCGGTATCTATCCTTCTCTCTGTGATCTTCACTAATTTCCTTTCCGGTCGTTCTATAGCAGCTGTTGTAGACGGCCACCGTTCTTCCTTTAAATCTATTAACAGTGGTGTTCCTCAGGGTTCTGTCCTATCCCCAACACTTTTTCTACTTTTCATTAATGACCTTCTCTCTATTACCTCATCTCCTATCCACTCCTATGCTGATGACTCCACCCTTCATTATTCCTTCCAGTTTGAAAAACGTCCCACCCAACAGCAGTTGATAGACTCGAGAAGGGTAGCCTTGGAGCAACTAACCTCTGATTTTTCACTTATTTCAAATTGGGACAGAGGAAACATGGTTGTTTTCAATGCCTCAAAAACTCATCTTTCATCTCTCCACTCGACACAATCTTCCACACAACTATGATATCTTCTTCGAAAACACACAACTCAAGCCTTCATCTGTTCTTAATATTCTTGGTGTTTCTTTTTCTCGTGATCTTTCTTGGAAAGATCACATTACTTCTCTTTCTAAACAAGCTTCTAAGAGGTTGGGTGTTCTGAGGCGCCTTCAGAATTACTTCACGCCACCCCAATTGCTTGCTCTGTATAGGGGTGTTGTTCGTCCCTGTATGGAGTATGCTTCGCACATCTGGGGTGGTTCCACACATACAGCTCTCCTAGAGAAGGTGGAGTTTAGGGCATTTCGTCTCATCAACTCTCCTGCTCTTACTAACTCTCTTCAATCTCTTTCTGCCCGTCGAATTGTTGCGTCACTCTCTCTTTACTATTGCTATTACAACAGACACTGCTCTTCTGAACTCTCTCGTCGCATACCTCCTCCATTGAGAAGAGCTCGTGCGACACGCCTTTCTACACAGTCTCATCCTTTCTCTGTCCAACTCTCCGACCGCAGACTTAACCGCTATGCTCAATCTTACATATACTCTACTGGTAAAGGAACACACTCCCTTCATCTGTTTTCCCAACTTCCTTTGACTTGCATACTTTCAAACGCCGTGTATCTGGACACGTCGGACACCTTCTACCAGAAGTGTTTTTCCAACTCCGGTGGAATTCGGTAGGACTCTGGCCTTTGCCCACCGGAGGAGATATATATATATAATATATATATATATATATATATATATATATATATATATATATATATATATATATATATATATATATATATATATATATATATATATATATATATATATATATATATATATATATATAACACAAGGAACACATATTTTATTCTATCATACTTAAAGCACATGTTTCTTGTGAATTTGAGAATGCTGAATACGAATTTCAACTCAGATTGGTTCTATCAGGTCCTGATTCTTGTCAGCAGCCTATGGGCTATTTTCAAGATTTTTCAAATTAGGTTTAAAAAGAAAGGTAAATCATGGTTAAAAACCTTCGTTACATATTGGGTGGGGCAAAATGAATGCAACATAAAAGAGGAAACAAACAATTCATTCCCTTAAATCACTATTCACTTTCAAAATCTTCTTGAACATCATAAATTTTTGAATTTGGTGGAGTGAAATGTTCAGGAACACAGGGAAGTGACGTTGAATATGTTACTGCTCTGAGATTGTATTTTAAAAACAGTAACATTTCTACACTCATTGGCAGTAGTTTGATTCTATCTTTTTGAACTGATTTCTCATCTTTGAATTCTCTTTCACTGGTGCTGGAGCTTGCTTGTGAGTAGGGACCGACTGGGGCTGAAATTTTGTCGGGGCGGGGGTTGCTTAAAATTTGTAGAGGTCAAAAGCAATGAAATTTTAGGTTAAGAAAATTATATTTAATTATAAGGAAGGAGTAGAATAGTCAACATTCGCTTAAATTAATGATTATATGCATTTTTCAGAAGAAAAAAATTCAGAAAATTACAGATTTTTTTTAAAAAATAAAAAAAAAAAAAAAAAAAAAAAAAAAAAAAATTCAGAAAATTACAGAAAATTACAGATTTTGTATAATGAAGTTTGAATAAACTACAAAAATCTGTGATTTTTTTTCCTAATTCACAATAGTTATTCAACAGGTTTACTTAGGTAAGACCCTAAGTTAAAGTTTGAAAAAATGCAAGACATAAAATTATCAATATAATCTGTATTTATACATATTATTATTTTATTGCTGTGTATCAAATTTGTATTATTTAGCTACATTATTTCAAAATTTTTATTCTGTTTATACTTTCAGTCACTATGGCTAAAAGATCAGCTTCAGCAGTATGAGAATACTTTACAATGTTTCAGGATAGGCTTGAAATAGCTAAAATATAACATTGCAGTCAGGAAATTAGAAGAGGACCTCCGGGTGCCCAAATAAAAATTTTTCAACCAAATCTTTTTGGGGGTATCTAAAATCAGAACACAAAGATGAAAATTCACTAGCAGAAGAGGAGCAGTCAAAAGAAACAGAACAAAAAAGAAAATATTGAAAAAACAAGAAGAAAAATCTTAATTTTCTTATATTTTGTTTGATTTAATTCACCATTAAAAAGTATAATTTGAAATTTTAACCACGGCAGGTAAACCCCGGTTTTCTTTGATTATTAACCCGTGCCGGGATTGGCCGGGCCCCGGTCGGTCCATATTTGTGAGCACAAATATACTCTTGCCTTTGTTGCTAGTGTTTGGAGATCATTCTTGTTTGACTTTCAGAAGGCAATAGAGTAGTAATAGTTGATGTTAATTTTTTTCATTTTCATATATTTATTTAACTCAGTCAGAGCAGATTTGGTTAAATTCGGGCATAGTCCTGCACTGGCTTCTGAATCATCGGAGTCTGCAAGGACAACATCCCACGAAGATAAAATCCAGAAGGTTTAGGTTCCTGAAATTTTTTTTTAATTTTCGTTACTTGAAGTCTTTAAAACTTAATTTACTATCACCAGTATTTTAATTATAAAACTTTAACTATTATATTAACCTTATTAAACTGCAATGGACATATTTTCATATCGTCCTCAGTATTGAAATTGAACTTTTATATATGCAAAATCCGTAATTTTCTGAAAAAATGCTTATAATCATTAATTTATGTGAATGTTGGCTATTTTACTCCTTCCTTATTTTTTTATTCCTTCCTTATACTTAAATTAATCTCAATTAAAATTATATCTAATTTTCTTAACCTAAAATTTCAGTGCTTTTGACCTCTATAAATTTTAGGCAACTCCGGCCCAGGCAAAATTCCAACCCCGGTCGGTACCTAATGGCAGGTTTCTTATTGCCTTATAAATGCCTAAAAGGTTTTCTACCAAGTCTACGAATGAGAACCAGCCATTTTTCTCGCGTTCATTCATGACATTAGGAAAATTACGAATTGATATTCTTAATTGTGGGTCGTTGAAATTCTCGCCTTGATTTTTTCATAATTTAAACTTGGTAATTTTGAAATTATGTATTTAAAACATACGCCGTTCGTATCTAAAGTTTTTACATATTGTTTCATGAGGCCTAATTTATATGAAGAGGAGGATATATGATTTTATCTTTGCTCACTAAAGTTGGACTAATTAGATTATTTTTATTCGAAAGTAAGTGAAGTTTGTGATGGGCAGATTTGTTTGAAATAATGTTCTGCCTTGGCATTGTTGTCCAAAAAGCAAAGGAAGCTCGACAAAATTCTAGAATCCTTTGAGATTTATATCTTACTTAATAATATTAAAATGGGTCAAAAATGATACCAGTAAAAATATTTTTTAGGATGCTACATATAAAAATAGACATAATACAAGACTACTATAAGAATAGGCACGGATATCTAAACCTAATTGAATGAGTGTAACTGCAAAACAACTGAGAGTATTGGAAGAAGCCTTTTTATTGGTGGAGGAGTGCTGAGCAAAATTAGGACCTGATGGAGCAAACTCGAGTGAAAATTCGTGCTCAGCGCACACAAATTACCTATAATTCAGTGTCAAATGTAATTCAATAGACAAAAATTAAAGTGTTCCCCGGTGTTATATATATATATATTATATATATATATATATAATATATATATATATATATATATATATATATATATATATATATATATATATATATATATTAGAATCCACAGGAGGGTGCTTGGAACCCCTATAAGGGGCTACATGGCATTCAACTGGGGTGCTCCTGGGTTACAGGAGCAACCAACCAAAGTCAAGCAACACCAACATCGGCACAACAACTGTTGTGACGAAATTAACATTAATAAGCCAGATAAAATTTTTCTGCACACCAGGATTCGAAACCATTGACAACAACGCCTCCGTTAGACAATGAAAAGTAGGCTCTACCACTGATCTATGCCGTCTAAGGAGTTTTCAAGCTCTCCAGCTTCGAATCATTGTAGCAACTCGGTACCTATTTGAATCCATATTAGAATAGAATTGGGATGCTCATTGTGGAGTTGATTGACTTTGGTTGGTTGCTACTGTAACCCAGGAGCACCCCAGCAGAATGCCATGTAGCCCCTTCTAGGGGTTCCATGCACCCTCCTATTCATTCTAATAGGTACCGAATTGCTACAGTGATTCGAAGCAGAAGAGCTTGAAAACTGCTTTACCATGATTTAGGTGGCGTAGTTCAGTTGTAGACTCTGCTGTACATTGTCTAACAGCAACTCTGTTGTCATGGTTTCGAATTTCTCTGTATACTATATATATATATATATATATATATATATATATATATATTAATATTATTATATATATATATATATATATATAATATATATATTATATATATGGAAAAAAGACAAAAATATTTTGTAACAAATGTACATAAACATAAAGCAGTTATTATTCAACATAGTCTCCCTCTAACACAATACATTTTTGAAGGCGGTGTTTACATTCGCTTAACTCCTTTCTGAAGAATGTTTCGTCCCTTGATCGTTCTGAACCAATCTGAAACGGCAGGTTTTGCTCTCAAATCAAGTATCTTTGAGGTAGCCTTTCAGTTTTGGAAACAAAAAAGAAGATCAGGGCTGTTAATGTGCTAGGATTTATAAACCTTTTGCAAGCCTAATTTGAAGCATCCAAGCTTAAAAAGGAATTTTATGACTGCCCTCACCTCAAAA
>SEYY01000626.1:93448-119963 GCA_009176605.1 Armadillidium nasatum
AAGCAGTCTTTCATGTAGCGGTGATAGAGAAGGGGGTTGAATAGAGTGGGGCATTACCTGATCCATTGGTTTTCATTATAACAGCGAAAGCTATATGCAAAAGCAGGACCTAAAGGAAAGCCCATAGTCATACCATCAATTTAATTTGGATATGGTTCCCCGTACAAAAGAATATAGAATCTTCAACAGATAATTTTAAAAATTTGGTGAATGAGATGATCCATTCTCATAATGTTTTAATTGTTGTGAAATAATTCATTAGTTATTATGTTGATGGTTTCAGAAATCGGAAGATTTGCATAAAAATTCAATATCAAAGCTTGTCATGAAGCAAGTGCCAAAAGAAGAAGAATTAGGCAATTGATAAAGTCGATAATGTCTGTTAAGGTATACTGGTTTTTAGTTAGAGGATCTAAGATAGGAACTAAAAATTTGGCAAGACTGTAGTTAGGAGAGTTAATATTTTTTAATTTTTTTTTTTAATAAAAAAAATATAAATAAAAAAAAAAATAAATAATATAAAAATAATATAGAGGATCCAGCATATACCACCTAACGCAAAATCATGGGCGGACGCTTTTAAAAAAAATGAGTTAAGAAGAAACAAGAGTTCCACAGACAGACAAGACCCGACACGAAAGCCTGGAGTTGAAAATGTGCAAAACCCGCGGACATTGCCCCTGTGAGTGGGACTCCCCGTAATATGGATATTATATATATACATATATATATATATATATATATATATATATATATATATATATATTATATATTATATATATTAATATTAATATATATATATATATATATATTTTGTGATGCATCTTTGCATTCGCGTCCTCATCAAAATTGACATCCGAATCCAAATAATTTTTAAAAATTCATCCGCATTTTTCGAAATTCAACATCCGCATCCGCACTTCGAAAATTCAACATCCGCATCCGCACATTCACTTTCGAAAATTCAACATCCGCATCCGCAAATGAGAAAAATGACATCCGAATTATAATAGTATATATCATACGTATATATATATATATATATATATATATATGCATATTATATATATATATAATAGTATATATATACATATATATAAACTAAACCATATGCAAATAAGCGCATGTCACCTGAATAAAAAAAAATCATAAAAAATTAAATTATGAGAAGTAAATAGTGGCTATGAAATGAGGACAATCGTGTCAGTATGATTTATCAATAGTAGCCCAATGTAGCAATAAATTACTCTTAACGCAAGCTTTCAGAACTTACAGGTAATTGGAGCTAAATTGCATTACTCGTACTCTATCAGTAAACTTTGCCGACAATTTGAAATATCGGACAAAGAAACTTTCTGCAATATCATATTTTACCTATAAATCAGTTGATCTATTCAAATACAAACCACAGGTATGGTACAGATATTTTTCTCGCAAACAATATCAGCACACTAAGTAAAAAATCACTGCTATAGATTTACTCATAATAAATCGTTTATAAACTTCAGAATGTTTTATCTACTTCACCACCAGTAATATTTATTAAACGACTAAGTTTCTGCATTATCTGCATAAGCTTCTCTTAATCTTTAAAAATTTCCAATTTTGTAAGCCTCATCCTTAACTATTCTTTTCAAACCTGAAGTAGATATCATCAATCATCCATATTGGTACAAATAATCTCATACTTTTCAACTAAAGAAGGTTAGTTTCCGATTCATTATTCTGGTTAATCAACATATGTATTTTTAACGTAAACCCCGAGTTCACACATTTCAACATAAAGTTCAAAGTCAAATTGTAAAGCTTTTCCCAACCTTACGCCCTTCAAATCCATATATTGGTTTAAACCTGAACAGTGATACATGTACAGTGAAATAAGTCAGATTAATGTTATTTCAACTAAACTTTAACTTTGCTTTTATTGACAAATTGACTCAACATTAAATGACTTCCATTTTCAAATTAGAAATTCCTACACACATATTCCTGAATTACCTTATATATTTTTTAATCAATTCTTCAGAGCTACATAGATGCCAATAGTTCTTAGTACATATTAATATTCAAATATAACACACCCTCTATAAATCAAATTTTTTTTTGACAAAAATCAAAAATAATTTTAAACACTAAAAAATAAAATTTCTGCATCACTTAGATTCAAACTTTTTAAAATAATTTTTTAAAACACTAAAAAAATGAGAAATTTCTGCATCACTTCATTCATGCTATCTTCCTACTGCCTCCATGTTGTTGCTCTACCTTTGCATTTCCTTTTTATTTATTTTTTTTTTTTTTTACAAAATACAGAAGAATCTCAACTGTAGTACTTATTTTTAATATGTTAATAGGAATCAAAGTCAGGATGACAAATTGTAAATTGTAAAAATTTTCAATAAATAAACAATTTCTCTAAATTACACCCTGACAACCGATGCTCAATACATTGCTCTTTCAAGTTTTAATTACTTTAAGGTGTCAACTCTTCAATAAAATATGATCCATTTAACACAATAACAATTAATTCCATTGGGAAATCACTCATAAAAAAAACTATCTTTAAACAATATAGAACTTCCGAAGTGAATGCGAAAATGACATCTCAAGTTTAAAAAAAAAAATATATATAAATATATATATATATATGAGATAGTTAATATACATCGAGTAGGAATAAAAAAATACGAAACTGTTAATTTATATTAGTTCTCTCTATACATATTAACCAGGGTAATAATAATGGAATAATAATAATAATAATAATAATTTTAAAATTTAATTTGAAACTTATAGGAGCAAGTTATTTTGATTTAATATAATTTATAGATCAATAAATATGTAGGCTATCAAATAATAATAATAATAATAAAAAATACACAGTTCAAACATGGATTTAAAATTAGCAGCATTTGAAAATTAAACTTTTCGCTGAAGTTAAATTTGAAAAAAGAAAAAAAAAAAAGTTAAAAAAAAAACTCTACGTATTCTTTAATAGCAAACATTTTTCATACCTTAAGCAGAACCAGCAACACTTTCAACAGAATTCAACACTATTTACCACCAGATCATGAATGAAATTTTAATTTTAAAATCCTAATAATACTAACATTAACCCCATTGTTATTTCATAAAACAAAAAATAACAAAAAAAAAAAAAAAAAAAAAAAAAAAAAAAAAAAAAAAAAAGGATAAAAAACGTCCAAAAACAAAAGAAAAAAAAAAAAAAAAAAAAAAAAAAAAAAAATAAAAATATATATAATATATATATATATATATATATAATATATATATATATATATATATATATATATATATATATATATATATATATATATATATATATATATATATTATATATATATATATATATATAAAAATATTAATTTTAAAAAAATTTTAAATAATTTAAAATTTAAATAATAATAAATAAATAATTATAATAATAATAAAATAAAAATAAAAATTTAAATTTATAAAAATAAAAAATAAAAAATAACTTATTATATATATATATATATATATATATATATATATATATATATAAATATATATATATATATATATATATATATATATATATATATATATATATATATATATATATATATATATATATATATATATATATATATATATATATATATATATAAAAGATTTAAAAGCTACACCCAATTCGTCTGAGCCAATAACTTTATAAATAAGACCCGCAATACTCACGATAAGATAAAGAAATAGAAGGAACAAGATTACAGTACAAGTTACAAGTAATGGAGTAGGAAATTTGTTACTTTTATTACAAAACCTAATTAATCCCTCCTAAAGATATTTTATAGTAGTATTTGTAGCAATTTTTTTACAATAATAATAATAATAATAATGATAAATATTAGACCATCTGCAATATTTTAATAACACCTTGACTGTTTCCAGCAGCCACAATATTCGTGCCCTTCCTCCAACAGACGGCTGATACAAACTCATTTGATTCCTCCTCTTTGTTTTCTTGATCAAAAAAGAGTCTCCTCTGGTCAAAACGAAAGCAAAATAATTTTTTTGGAAGTTCTTTATAATAAACGTAAAGAGCATTGTTCTCCGAGCCACAAGCCACATAATCTCCATCAGTGGCTAAGCCCACAAAATTCTTTTCATTCATATGCCCATGCAGAGATTGAGCGCAATGGTTTTCATTAACATTCCAAACTTTGAGTTGGCTGTCAGTTGAAGCACTCACAATTTCATCTTTTGATATAAACTTCACATAAGAGACAGCTTTTCTGTGTCCTTTAAATACCTTAAGAGGTTCTTTCATACTTCGCAAGTCATAATAATGAACACAATGGTCGGCTGATCCAAAAGCCAAATGGAATCGACTGCAAGGATTGAACTGCACACAGCATACATTTGCTTTCGCTTCCAATGAAAACACTGAGCGTTCTTTATCTAAGTGCCACAATTTGACACGAGCATCATCGCTTCCGGACGCGACCAATTTAGTATCCATTTTATTGAAGTCCACACTCCAACACCTTTTTTGGTGTTCATGATAAATGTGTCGCTTCTGAGCGCTGAAGGCATCCCAAACTGTAACAGTTCCATCATAATCACTACTCACTAGCATATTCTTTTGATAGCTACTCCAACTGACGCAACTAATCTTTGAGTCACACAACATTTCCCCACATGGGTAATGAATATCTACCATATCCTTGATAACAGTACTGTAATCAAATAATCTTATTTTCTTTGTTAATCCTGCCACCGCAAAGTACTCACAATCTTTATCAAACTCTATACTGGAGGCGATGTTACTTGATGCGTGATTCTTATCACCTGCGTCAATTGTTGCAAGTGGTCTCATTGAAGTATACTGAGTAAATTTTGCCAAGCAATTACCAAACTTATTAAGAAGACCATCATTATCAACATTTTCTTCATTTACTCCGCCAACTCTTAATGTGGAATATAAGTTATGAAGTTCATCAAAGTGTAGCCTCATTCTTTTTGTTTTAGCAACTAGACTTGTACTTTCAGGATTATTATAACTAGCATGTGGAACATTAAAACCCTCTTCAACTGTATTTCTATCTTCTACCGGAATGTCTGATGTAGATGCATGATCATTTTCTATCTCTGATAAACTTACTTGTTGACTGTTTGGGACATTACTCAACTGTTTATTCTTTTCACCAGAATTTTCTTCCTTTTCAAACTTACTCAAACTATTATTAACATTCTCTAAATCTCCTTTTATTGTTTTAATCTCCCTTTCTAAATTTAAAAGCTGCTTTGACTTCTTGTCGCAAACTTCTGACAAGAATAGTTTTAAAAGCTCATACTTTGTACGTTCAGTTTTGGTACTAAGAAAACACTTTCTCTCTTGGAGAGTGGTAATCATATCAGTTAAGTCCTCTTCCCCTATAGAAGACAAATCACTTGATATAAAATCTTTAAGCTCGGAAATAACCGTTAATTTATTTCTTCTTTCTAAACTTTGTTTTAACTTTTGCGATCTTTTATATTTTTGAATTTGTTGATTCACAATATGATTAGGAAATATAAGATCACTATTTGCTATTACAAATGTACATTTAGGACATCTTTTTGTTACCTCAATACTTCTTTGCAAACAAGTCCTACAAAATGTATGACCGCAACTCGTCATATGAGGTTCACTAATTAAATCTAAACACACTGGACACATATAATCTGATGATATATCAGAAGCAGTTTCTTCAATGCCATTTAAAAGCGAATAAGGCCTCTTTGCACTTTTGTTTCTCACACGTGAATTCCCAGCATCAGGTGTGGCTTCTGAACCACGTCCAGCCATTTTATCCAATTAAAATATCAAATAGATGTCAAGATAACCAAACAACTTACAATCTGAACATCGGCTTTTCAGTTACAATGCATTCCATGAGACCTGAAAGATATAGTTAAGAATTAACAAAGTAAATTAATTCTTTGATGTTAAGAAATATTACATTGTATAATTTAAAATTAATTAAAATAATGAATAAATGAAAATATCTTTCAGCTCTCATAAATTGCTAGTAAAAAACCAATGTAACAAAATTTTAATATAATAAGACATATGAGAAGTCCTAAAACATTTGTTTCACTCTAATATCAATCAAAACAAATTGAAATCCATAATTACATTTAATATTCCATGCTGATGATTAAGAATCTATATAGTTTGTCTTAAAAAATTTCAAGTAAATTCCAAAGCTTTAAGAAAGAGGTCTTTGAGTACTTTCTGGGATATGAATAAAAAAACGAGAAAATATAAGAGCCAAGGGTGAATGGGGTGCAGCAATGCAGCTAGAGGAGTAAAAAGTAAATAAAAAAGGTTGACGGTTAGCCACTTTATTTTTCTTCCAACATTTGTGACAAATTCCCTAACAATTAATAATACCCCATTTAAATCAGATATTAAGAATTCTAAAACTACTGAGAATTTTTTATTTTTTTTTATTTTTTTTTTTTTTTTTTAAATTAAAGGGAAGAAATGCTAAATCGGTCTATGAACTAGTTTGTACTTTTAATGGCATTATTACAAAAATTATTCCACCATCAAATACGGATTTAAAGGTTGACATACCA
The DNA here is from genome assembly GCA_009176605.1 of Armadillidium nasatum. Lineage (NCBI taxonomy): Eukaryota > Metazoa > Arthropoda > Malacostraca > Isopoda > Armadillidiidae > Armadillidium > Armadillidium nasatum. Next base: position 100,058 of record SEYY01000626.1, read on the forward strand.
TATTAAACTAAGAATAAGTAAGTAAATGTAAATAAATAAATAAAATACTTGGGTCAGGGAGTCAATCTAATTGATGTTAAAATGAAGTTTATTGTGCTTTTAGATTTTAACCTCATCCCAAGTGTATATATTAATATATATATATATATATATATATATATATATATATATATATATATATATATATATATATATATATATATATATATATATATATATATATATATATATATATATATATATATATATATATATATATATATATATATATATATATATATATATATATATATATATATATATATAGAAGCCCATACTAGTCCTGAATAAGAAATTTAATTACTAATAATTTTTATATCAAAATTTTCAATTTATATTGGCTACAATACGAGGATAATATTAAGGTGAAGTAAATGCCATGCTTAAGTCTTGACTACTGATTACAATTTCCAAAAAAGAAATAATACAAAAAAATTTTAAATTTTGATCTCAAGTAATCCCAATCCACTTTCTAACTTGAAAAAGAAAATTTTCTTAACTCCTTGCAAGTTAAAATCTTTAAGCTCAATTACTAGTTCAGTTTCCAGTACAAATCTATTTTCTTTGTACCAGATTACTCTATAAAATATAAAGTTTGTTTTAAATTACATTTAGAAAACCTCAACTTATTATTATTATTATTATTATTATTATTATTATTATTATTATTATTATTATTATTAAAATACAAGCTTAACGTTTTTGAATAGAAGCATTTATTTGAGCTTAAAATAAACTTTGAAAAACTCATTATTTTAATTTAAAGTAAATCAATGCCAGAAATAAAAGTTTGACACATGCAATACATATGTAGCTGAACATAGTGTCCCTAATATAAGCCTGATAGAGGATAAATATAAACTTAAATTTTACTTCAGCTTAGGCAATGGGTGCTTTATAGTAGAGACCTGCACGGGCCCGTATTTCTCGGCTCGCACTCGCCCATACCCATTGATTATCTTACATAATCCGCCCATGCCCACCCGAGGTTTATGAAATGGTTTTTGGAGTCCACTCTTTTCTCCCCAAATTGATTTTTTTTAAGGGAAGTTTAGAAGAATAATAACTAAAATAAAAAAGAACAAGTAACATTTATGTGACAATTGTTTCAATATATAGAGTACGCACATTTTAAAAACTGAATAACTTCCTCAAATAGTATATTTTGAATTGATTTTATTCAACACATCAAAGGAGGATTTTATATCAATAAAAAGTAATTCATTCCATAAAGATACATTATTTTCAGGAAAAAAAAAAAAAAAAAACTCTTACATTTAAACACATACTGGTATAGTATGTTAAATATTTGCTTCATACTATAAATGGTATTTAGCACCTTGCAATTATTGTCAAAATCTAAATCCAAGGTATAAACTCAGGCTTTACCCATATCAATGCAGGTCTGATTTAAGGTAAACATTTTTTGGACAAATATCAGTTATTCAATACTTAACCTCTCCAGATGCTGGATTCTAAATTCAATCAAGTCTTTGTGCAAAGAAAGAGAAAGAAGAAAAAATAAAATAAAAAAAAACTATGGTTTATGAAATTACTAATCTCATTAATGAGGAATGAGTCTCAGTAATGGATAAACTGTAAAAAATAAATTTTAAAATCAAAATGTATAAAAATTTTCTACAGAATAGTTACTTCACTCATATCAGTAATTACTGGGTCTAAAATCTGTTTGTTTCAAATGTTGATAATCAACACTTGTGGACAAATAACCAACAACAAATTTTTTTGAACGGCTTGAGGGTATTTCAATACTGCATCCTCTACTGACATTTGAGCGATAGCTGCTTCTACTTCGAATTTAGTTGCATATACACACTCAATCACAAAACAGAAGCATTTCCCTCCCCCCACCGCCAAACACTTCTGTACATTTTGCTTTTACATTATGTCAGATAAAAGATTAATTTAGTCAAACTCAATTTAGAAATTAGTAATTATTCTGCAATTTCCTTTTTAAACACTTCACTTTCATTATCAATTTACTATGCTATGCAATATTATTATTATGATTAAAAAAAAAAAAAAAAAAAAAATGATAATTTTAAACTATAAATTTTGATTTTATATATATATGTATTAGGGATGGAGTGAAGTATCGGTATCGGTAAGTATCGGTATATTTTCAGGTATCGGTATCGGTAAATTTGAAATGAATGGATAAAGTATCGGTATCGGTAAGTATCGGTATATTTTCAAGTATCGGGTATCAGTATCGGTAAAAATTTTGGTATCGCTCCATCCCTATATATATATATATATATATATATATATATATATATATATATATATATATATATATATATATATATATATATATATATATATATATATATATATATATATATATATATATATATATATATATATATATATATATATATATATATATATATATATATATATATATATATATATATATATATATATATATATATATATATATATATATATATATATATATATATATATATATATATATATATATATATATATAGGAACGACTGGGGCTCTGGCTGGTGTTGGAAAAAAATTTGTAAAGAGGTCAAAAGCACTGAAATTTTAGGTTAAGAAAATTAGATATAAAAAAAAATTTGAATAGTGAACATTCGCTTAAATTAATGATTAAATGCATTTAAAAAAAAAAAAAAAATTCAGAAAATTACAGATTTTGTATAATAAAAGTTTGAAAAAAACTACAAAAAAATTTTTTTTTTTTTTTTTTTTGTTGATTCACAAGTTACCCAACAGGTTTACTTAGGTAAGATCCTAAGGTAGTGTTTAAAAAAATGTAAGATATAAAATTATCAATATAACCTGTATTTATACATATTGCTATTTTTATTGCTGTGTATCAAATATGTATTATTTAGCTACATTATTTCAAAATTATTTTATTTATACTTTCAGTCACTATGGCTAAAAGATCAGCTTCAGCAGTATGGGAATACTTTACAATGTTTCAGGATAGGCTCGAAATAGCTAAATGAAACATCTGCAATCAGGAAATTAGAAGGAGGACCTCAGGGTGCACCAAGTAAAAAAATTTCACTCCTCCAAACTCTAAAACTTATAATGTTCAAATTTTCTAACTAAAATTTTTTTTTCTCTTTTATGTCGCATTTATTTTGCCACACCCAATATGTAGCAAAGGAGTAATGGAATTAAGATCTTAATTTTCTTTTACCTTGTTTGATTTAATCCACCACTAATAAGTAAAATTTGTAATTATTCCTGGCAGGAAAACCCCAGTTTTCCTTGATTATTAGCCGGGTCTGGCTGGCTGGGGCACCAGTCAGTCCATAGATGACAATAGCAAGGTCAAATTAATTTTCATGAATATATAGATAGTTTCCCTACTCTAAAATTACTATAGTAAAAGAAAAAAAAAATAATACTTTTCAGAAATGTATTGAAATGCTTTATTTCTAAATTCAATAATTGTTGAGGTATTCGAAAACAAGAAAACATATAGTCACCAAGGATGTTCAACATCCTCCTCCAATCTAATAAGTTGAAGACTTTACTATTTTCAGGTCAAAGATTGTGATAATCAAAGTAGTTCCTGAAATATTTCAGAATGGTAGGTTCGATACTTCTAGTAATTTAGACTTACAGGATAAGTGATTACAATATACATTAAAACTTAAAAAAAATTTGTTACAAAATCTTGAGGAAAAAGCAACACTAACTATTAATTGTTCAATTTAATAATTGCACTAGAAAATTAAATTTATTTGCTGTTGTCATTTCGCGAGAAAAACTTTGAATCTTACAAAGGTAAAAAACATCAATCATTAGGTTTAAAAAATATATATTACTAGTAAACGTTCAATGATATGTATTGGAAAAATTTTTCCTTTCCCCTGAAAAATGTAGTTTGAGTTTTTGATTTTTCCTCTGCATCTGTTATTTATGAAACGATGAAATTGTGGGCAGTTTAATGTAAAACTATTTAAATAAAAAAACAACTGTTTTTTAAATTAAGTAATTTTAATACTACTATTAAAACATATGTTCATCATTTTTCTAAATATCAAAAGTTTTAAATCATAATCATATAAATGAGCATCTTGAAAATTTTCCATCTTTTTTTTTCATTTTTGTTTTTTTTAAATGTCTGTAAGCTCTTAAATAAATTTTCCAACCTTTTCTATGTTAATGTTAATTAGCTTAGTACAGAAAAACCTCACTTAATGACACTTTGATATCAGTGATCTGCAATTAGCGTGATTCAAATATGTTACCCTTCCCTAAACGCGATTTGAAAAATGGCAACTAGTCTGCAAATTATTAAAATACAACATACACAACAAGCAATTAAAAATATTCAGATGTCATGGGAAGTAATCACTGAATCTAACATGCCATTTGTTTAGAAGTATGACCTACCTCACTTTTCAAATAACATTACAAGTTTTGAAAAACAAACTGATATAATTATTGATGAAATAACTTTGTTAGCAAATTATCTTTCCTTTGATGGAGTAGATCATGCAAATAAACAAAATGAATTACTTGATTCACATGCACGAGTTAATTGACAATGATTTTCTTAAACTGGATGAACAGCTTGCATTTGAAGCAGAAGATAATGAAAACGAGCAAACAGAAGACCCAATTAAAAAACTAACTAAAAAAACTCCAAGTCTTCCATCACACTAAAAGTGCAAAAGAAATCTTACTCAAAGCTTATCCAGACTTTGAAAGGAGGAATAATGCAGACATGATGGAATCAATCATTTTTAAATTTTCTTATTTAAAAAAAAAAAATAAAAAAGTTCAAAGAAAATGCATATCTTAATTTGAATAAATGGATAAAAAAAAATTTTTTTTTTTTTTTTGCCTCTTAAATTTACTGAACCAAATGTAATATTTCCTATTGATTATTCAATTCACTTAGCACGAGCAAATATCAGGATTATTTAATTACATTAAAAGTGGTTTTCCTGTATATGAATTGACCCCATCTAGTTAAAAAGTCTTGAAATGCAGTAAAGATATCTAATTAAACTTTAATTCTGGAAAACGTATCTTGATCAGTTAATTTCAAGACTCTTAACTCCCATTAATCTCATATGACTAATGATATATATATATATATATATATATATATATATATATATATATATATATATATATATATATATATATATATATATATATATATATATATATATATATATATATATATATATATATATATATATATATATATATATATATATATATATATATATATATATATATATATATATATATATATATATATATATATATATATATATATATATATATATATATATATATATATATATATATTCAGTATAAAGAAAGAATTTTATTCGTTTTGAATTTCAGTTAAAATTACCATAAAACTAACCAAAATTTTGAAAATTTCAACTTTTGTGAGTTTGTGAAAAATTGTGAGTTTGTGATATAAATATTTATAATTTTTTTTTTAAAAATATGATCCTTTCTGAATATTTTTATATAAAAAAGTATATGGAAATATGCAAATTAGTATTGTTTTTATTTTTTTGAATATTGATGGTGAGGAAAAAATGAAATGGCAGAAACTAACCACTGCACAATATTTAAACATGGCTATTCAGTAGTGCTTTTTATTAATATAAATGAATAAAACTAGTATTATAGTTTGTCTAGAACATAATTTGAAGAAAAAATAATTTGTTTGGACTGATATGATTGACAAAAATCAAAGACATGTATGGGAGAAAAATTTATGCAAATTTTTCAGCATATTCCCTTTGTCAAAATAACTTGATAATTGACCTGTAAATAGTTAAATCATTGATATTCATTTTGTTTATTCTTGAACTTTTCATGTTGGCTGCCCAGAAACACTGAATTACCACAAATACCCATGATCATTAAACCTTAAAAAAAAAAAAAATTTTTTATTATTTTTTTAACAATTTTTTCTTACCCATGCAAAGTTTATGAAATTTTCAGAGGTTATATAGTTGGGTGAGATACACATTTTTTATTTAGAACAAGTTTTTGCATACCCAAGGATTTCGACACTGTGCACAGGAAAATTTTAAAAAATTTTCCTGTGCACAGCAACAAAATGGTTGGGAATACAAAAAATTTTCCTAAATAAAAATGTGTAACTTGCCTAACTGTACATCCTGGGATTTTTTTTTTTTTTTTTTTTAATTAAACAATATTGTTGTTCTGCATAGGAAAAATTTCAAATTATTAGTTTTTCCAATGCACAGCAATAAATGGTTGAGTACAAAAAATCTCTACATAAAATATGCATATCTCACGCAACCGAATATATAACCTCTATAAAAAAAATTTATTTACTGATATTTTTTTTTGGTGCTCTGCATGGGAAAATTTTTGGAAAAAACTCAAAATTTTTCCCATGTACAACAACAAAATGGTTGAGTATAAAAAAAAAAATCTTGCAGAGGTTGTACAGTTGAAAAAGATATACAGTTTTTATTTAGAATTTTTTTTTGTATATCAACCATTTTGGTGCTGTGCAAAGGAAAACTTTTAAAAATTTTCCAGTGCATAGCATCAAAATTGTTGGGTATACAAATAATTTTTTAAAGAATAAAAAATGTGCATCTAGCCAAATTTTAATGTAGATTGGTTGAAAAATCTAAATGTTATTCCGACTCTTTAATGGTTAATTTTACCCTGTTTCAGAAAAGCATGAATATTTTCTCAACTTTAAATAAAATTTACATCATTTTATATACAAACCCTTACCTTTTTTGTTTGTTTTTTTTTAACTTCCCTTAGTTGAATTTTTTTTGTAATCAATATGGTTTTTTTTTTTTTTTGGACAGACTTTAGAAAAAATTTCATATTTTGTCAAAAAAATCTACCCAAAAAGAGGGAAATATTTTTGTTGTAGTTAATTTGTATTAAATTTATATAAAACTGAAAAATAAAGACAATTCTACCAAAAAAAATCCAAAATTGAGAATATGAATAGTTTCTTTCCTAAAAAAAAAAAACTGGAAGGAGAGCAGTAAATTAGCCATATTACTTATTACAAAAAAAAAAAAATTTATCAACTTACTAGTTCAGTAGCTGGACTAAACCTCCAGAACAATGGTTGTTAATTTTACTTGCTGCTTCTGTTAATTCAACATCTTTTCCTTCATTTTCATATGTACCAACAATATATCCAACCTATTTAAAGAAAATTTTATTCAAATAAAATGAGAGGTTCATCTTTACCAAATATTTCATAGGCAAATAGTTAGGAATAGAACAATTAAAAATGTATTTATATATATATATATATTATGGATGGGATGATGCAAAAAAAATTTTGATTCCACTACCGATTCCATCAAAACTTTTGATTCTCTCATTACTGTGAAAGAATAATAATATACTTTTTAAAAAACCTGTAATATATTTATATTAGAAACAATTCAATATAATGCCATTTACTGAAATACAGTATATACCTTAGTACAGACATTTCTATTTAGTTACATTTTATAAAACTACAATCATTTATTTTATTTTAAAGTACTATTGCAAATGAAATTGGAAAAAAAGTAATAAAACAGTAAAGACTAAAACTTTATTTCATTGAAAGAATATAAAAGACTAACACGTTTTCTTTTTCAAAAAACTGAAAACTTAATGCTTATGAATAACCATTAACCATAATACATTTTATAACAGCAATAAATTTTTAAAATATATATTCTCCATGTATTCATAATGAAAATTAAATACCCTCAAACTGATATATATATATATATATATATATATATATATATATATATATATATATATATATATATATATATATATATATATATATATATATATATATATATATATATATATATATATATATATATATATATATATATATATATATATATAAGGGATGAAGAGATAAAAAAATTTAAATGATACTGATACCAATAATTTTAAACCATCCAATACTGTTACCTCTAAATTCACTGATACTGAGTACTGATATGGGAATGTTCTCAGTTGAAAGGAGATTTCTCAGAGGGGATATGATACAAGTTTACAGAATATTTGCATCTGACAGTAATACAGAGATTGAAAAATACTTTATAATGGACTATGAAAGAGAAACTAGAGGTCATAAAATTAGAAAGTCATGCCATCTCGATCTAAGAAAATATTCTTTCAGTAATAGGGTTGTTAATTTTTGAAATAGCTTGCCACAGGAGATTGTTGACTGATTCTCTTGCACCATTAAAGAAGGGACTAGATAGGTATATGGATCATTTAGGTATCATTTAGTATAATTTGACTAAGACAAATTGGTGGGTGAAAATTTTTGAAAAGTTACTGAAAAATCATATAGAGAAGCATTTAGATAAGATACTATATAACTCCCAGCATGGCTTTAGAAAGGGTAGATCATGTCAAACAAATCTACTAGAATTTATGGAATATATTACTGAATGTATAGACAGGGGTGATCCAGTTGATGTCATATATTTAGACTTTAGCAAAGCTTTTGATAAGGTACACCCATGTTCGGCTGATGCAAAAGCTGTCAGTGTGGTATAGATGGAATGATACACAATTGGATTAAAGAGTGGTTAAAGAACAGAAGGCAATGTGTATTACTTAATGGTAATAAGTCATTATGGGAAATGGTAAAGAGTGGGGTCCCACAGAGTTCTGTGCTGGGACCACTTCTGTTCCTTATTTATATAAATGATTTAGACAAAGGTCTTAAATGTAAGGTTTCTAAGTTTGCAGATGACACCAAAGTGGTCACCTCAGTAAGGAATAATGATGGATGCATAAAGCTTCAAGGTGATCTAGATAGACTTCTTGGTTGGGCAGAGAGGTGGCAAATGAACTTTAATAGTAAAAAATGTAAAGTTCTTTTTGTAGGTTACTCAAATGAAGGATTTAATTATGAAATGAATGGGGATTGGCTTGAGTCTGTGGACCAAGAAAAGGATTTAGGTGTGATTATTAGCAGTAATCTGAAGGTGGGTGATCAATGTTTGGAAGCAAGGAATAGAGCTAATAAGATGTTAGGTATAATTAATCGCAATGTAGTTTACAAGAGCAAAGAGGTTATAAGCAAGCTATATAATAGCTATGTCAGGCCAGCATTAGAGTATTGTGCACAGGTTTGGGCTCCTCATTTAAGAAAAGACATTGATATGCTGGAGTACAACATCGAGCAACAAGGATGATTTCTGGCTTTGAAAATAAGAGCTATGAAGAGAGGTTGAAGGAGTTAGGAATGTTCTCTGTTGAAAGGAGATTTCTCAGAGGGGATATGATACAAGTTTACAAAATATTTGCATCTGACAGTAATGCAGAGATTGAAAAATACTTTATAGTGGACCGTGGAAGAGTAACTAGAGGACAAAATAAGAAAATTAAAAAGAAGCCATGCCATCTTGATCTAAGAAAATACTCTTTCAGTAATAGAGTTGTTAATTTTTGGAATGGCTTGCCACAAGAGATTGTTGACAGTGATTCTCTTTGTCAAATTTAAAAGGGGACTAGATAGATATATGGATGGTTTAGGTATTATATAGCATAACTTGACCAAGCCAAATTGGTGGGATATATGAATTTTTAGATCAGCCTATGACACTAAGCCTAACGGGGAGTTTTTTGTAGTGGGTGATGGTTCATTGAATACTGCATGTATAATTGGGCTTAGTTTTATTTTCATTTTTGCATGAATGAACTGATAAATAGGGATAGGATAGACCTAGTCTTTTGTGCAGGTATTAGTATTGATAGTTATTATTTGTTTGGACTGGAACAGTCTCAATAGGCCCTTGTGGCTTCTTACTGTCTCTATTTTCCTATGTTCCTAAGGGGATATATGAATTTTTAGACTAGCTTGTGACTAAGCCTATGAATTTTATATCAGCTTGTGACTAAGCCTAACTGGCAGTTTTGTAGTGAGTGTTGGTACATTGCATGTTGCATGTGTAATTAGTTGTTACTAAATATACTGTATATATATAAAGGGGCTTAGTTCTATTTTTATCTAATTTTGCATGAAAGAATTGATAACTAGGGATATAACAGAACTAGTCTTTGTTGAATGTATTAGTATTATTTGTTTTGACTGGGACAGTCTCGATAGGCCTGTATGGCTTCTGAATGTCTCTATTTTTCTTATATTCTTATGATACTGATATCAAAATTTTTACTGAACTCATGAAGATTGAAAAAATTCAATGATGATAAAATTTAGGTTTTCTGCTATCTGTAATACACCTAGTTATTTTGTAGTCACATTGCTAAACAAAACTATTGATAGGTGATATAGGGTTGGTGCCACCAAGACTTTGTATCTGACTTGCTCTAGTGCATGGTCTTATTTTCTTCATTAATTTCTGCAACATAAATGATGTTCAATACAATTTCCATTTTGTTGAACACCACCACTCTTCTTTTAGACCTAACCTCTTATTCTAGACAGAAACTCAGGTGCTTGAGCATTCTGATAGGAAACTATTTTGTTTTCTCTTACTTTATCTTCAATTTTCAGCAAAAAGGAGGTTGTTATGCATATGCGCGATATGATTTTGTTTACTCTGTCTCTAATATAGAGTTATGAATTTTTCCCATTTTGGCTAAAGCTCTCTTGCCATTCTACTTCTAAATTCATTTGTTCTGTTTATTTATCTCCTAATTTACTGACTATCCTAAATTCTTTGACTATCTAAACTCCAAAAGAGACCATTATCTCTTCTCCTTTCTCAGAAATTATCATATTAGCCTAAGTGATTTCAATATTCACTGGCACCAATGACTTTCTTCTATTTTTCATGATACAGCCAGTGAATGTGCCTTTCAATTTTCCATCCAAAACTAGCTTGAGTAATGGGTGCAGCTCCCTACTAGTATCCCTGATTACCTTGGAGATAAACCCAACATTCTAGACCTTTTTTAAACTTCTAATCCTTCTCTTTATACTGTCAAACTCTATCCTCCTCTGGGTTCTTTGAATCACTTTCTTATCTCTGTATCCTCTACTATCTTTTCAAGTCTTAATCAAGAAAGACTCCTGAGTATTTTGAGGAAACATTTGAGATATTTTGGTGCCCAAGCTGGTCAGTCTTTCAGTCGTACTTCATTGAGGTTTGGTGGAATTATCATTTCCATGGGAGTAGGACTGACCAGAGCTCTGGCTAGGATTGCATAAAATTTGCAAAGAGGTCAAAAGCACTGAAATTTTAGGTTAAGAAAAATTAGATATAAATTTAGCTGAGGTTTATTTAATTATAAGGAAGGAGTAGAATAGCCAACATTCACTAAATTAATGATTATATGAATTTTCTCAAAAAAAAATTCAAAAAATTACAAAAAAAAAAAAAAAAAAAAAAAAAAAAAAAAAAATTTTTGAACTTTTTTTCCTGATCACAATAGTGATTCAACAGGTTTACCTAGATAAGACCCTAAGGTAAAGTTTGAAAAAATGTAAGATATAAAATTATCAACATAACCTGTATTTATACATATCATTGTTATTTTATTGCTATGTATCAAACTTGTATCATTTAGCTACACTATTTAAAAATTATTTTGTTTATACTTTGTCAATATGGCTAAAAGATCGACTTCAGCAGTATGGGAGTACTTTACAATGTTTCAGGAAAGGTTCGAAATAACTAAATGTAACATCTGCAGTCAGGAAAATAGAAGAGGATCTCTGGGTGCCCCAAGTAAAAATTTTTAACCAAATCTTCATGGGGGCATCTAAAATCAAAACACAAAGGTGAACATTCACAGCAGAAAAGGAGCGGTCAAAAGAAACAGAAAAGAAAAAGAAAATATTGAAAAAACAAGAAAAAAAATCTTTATTTTTTTATATTTTGAAATTTTTTTTTTATTTGACTGATTGAGCTAAAATTTTCAGGGTAAATGCATTTTTTCCCAAGTTCTAAGTTGATTTCGAGCACTTTTCTGAGTCTATAACAGTTTGAAAGTTATTTGGACCCAAAGTGGAAAAAAAAAAATGAATAGAAGAGTCAAACCACTAACTGGTCCATGTGCGATGAAAATTTAACTGAATAATCTGAACCTATTTTTCTTGCATTGGTGGGAACAGTTTTGATGACACATCTAGAAAAAAAGTTATAAGCACTTGAAAATTTTTTTGCAAAAAAAATACTACCTACTAATTTTGGTATTTTTGGATATTGTTTAGAAGATGGACAGGGCAACAACTTTTATTTTGTGCATTATTAAATGCTATTTGCTTGAAGCGAGATATAGTCTCAAATTTTGGGAATTTTTGAAATTTGGAAAAAAATATACCTTTCTTGAGAGGCTATATCTCGAAACCAACGAATCGCATCAAATAAAGTATAGAGAGAAATTGTAGCCCCATCCCTCCTCTATACACCTACCAAAAATAAGAAATGTTAGTTTTTTTTTTGCCTGAAAAAGTGGAATTTTTTTTTTTTTTGATAGTTGGTCAGTTTTGGGCTTTTAACATTTTTCCTATAACTCTGGGAACAAAAGTCTGTTAGAAGCTTTTGTAGCCCATACAATTCTGAATATACAGTCCAAATTTCAGGTCATTCTGAAAAGTGGTTTGGTATATATATATATATATATATATATATATATATATATATATATATATATATATATATATATTATATATATATATATATATATATATATATATATATATATATATTTTGCAAGTTATGTATTTAATTTATGGATTAATGATTATGCATCAAAAGTGCTTAAATTTTCTTTCTTTTATAATTTATATAGAGGAATATTGTTTCTTTATAATGTATAAAAATTTAAATGGTTGAAAATTAAAAGGAATTGTCTATTCTGTTTTCTCTTTTGTCTATAGCCTCAAATTTCATTAGACTAAAGCTCAATAAAATTTTGTTGAAGATTTGATTGAATATATATTAGGAACTAAACTCTAACAGTTCTATATTGGATAAATTATATTAATGAAGATCAGATTCTTGTATTACCCTATATGAAATCTTGAACCAAATATTAAGGAAGTTATATTTCTAATATATAAACTACTTTAAAGTTTTTTAACACAGTAAGAAGGAACTAATATATCTGTTATATCATTATGTATCAAAACATATGACAAAATAAAACAAATAAAAAAAAGCAGTTTTATTATTTTTTTTAAAAATCAATAAAATCAAAAAAATTTTAAAAAATCATTGATTTTTTGATTTTTTTAAAAAAATCAAAAAAATCACCAACCCTGAGTATCGGTATTAGCCCCTTAAAAATAGAGTATCGAGTATCGGTATCGGTATCGGCCTCTTTACTGGTATCGGTACATCTCTAATAAAAAGGTATTAAAATATACTTTTAAGTATTTCAAATATCTAGCAACAAAGGTATAAAATATCAATTCATTGATATCCACAATTTTTGTGATGCATTCTCTGCTTATATCACTATAAGGCATATAGGTATATTCAGTGCATCCAGTTTAATTATAGGTATAATTTTATAATAGTATTTTTAGTACTTTAACCATATTTAAATTTATTGAATTTGATTTTCCAATATATTTATTATTTTTCTTCAATATTCATTTCATTTCTAGTTTATATTTTGAAAAATAACTGAATACCAGGTAAGTGACAAACCATTTATATATATAAAGGTTATATATATAATATATATATATATATATATATATATATATATATATATATATATATATATATATATATATATATATATATATAATATATATATATATATTATATATATATATATTATTAAATAAGTTCTTATATTTTTTAATTACTTTTTATATTAAAAATATATAATCACAACATATAACTACTTTATATAAGGATTTACAAATAAAATTTATCTTCAGGTTGGGAATATCAACAGTACTTTATAGTGAATTATTTTTTTTTTTAATTTAATTTTATTTATTTTTTATATACAAAAGTGCTCTTCCATCCTTCATTAGGGTTTAATTCATTTTTGTCTATTTTTTAGGTTTTTAATCTTTCATTATGAGTTTATATATATATATATATATATATATATATATATATATATATATATATATATATATATATATATATATATATATATATATATATTATAATATAAATAGACTAACTAAAAAATAATGTAAGTGGATTAGCTCTTGAAAACAAAACAACGGTTCCTCAACTTGACATGTTACCAAAAATATTTATTTTCTTGCATGTCACTTAGCATATATTATTCATTACCCTTAGCGTATTCTAATATCTAATATCTACAGTAAAATATGTCGTTTTCTTATTAAATTCTAATTATGTAGGTTTTAAAATATAGTACCTTAGTACGAGTGGGTAGTGAGCAGAATGTCTTCAGCTGGAGGAACCTCGACCTTAAACTTAACTTTCTAATTATAATCATTGTCCGAATCCAAAATACACTTGAAACCTTTGTTCTCTTTATACAAAGCACATACAATATATGATAAATTTCGGCTTCAATTCGAAAAAAATATATATTTTTCTTTAACGAAAAGTACAAAGTTTAAAACCCTTCTAACTTACGCAACCTCGTGACTAAAAAGCGAAGAACGAAGAATTGAAGAATTTTAAAGACCTTCGTTATCAGGGTTGCCAGCTCAATAGAATAATTTGCAATCTAGATTTTGATGCATTTTTAGATTTAGATTTTTTACAATTTTTTTTACAGTATAGTAGAGACAGAGTGGAGATATGATTAAGATTATACATACACTGTGTTTACAATATGAGTGTACAGTGAAGAACGAATAAATGAGGAATTCTAAAGGCTTTCACGATCAGCGTTATCAGCCTTCTAGGTTAATTAATTAATATAAAAACTATATACTTTTACTATTCATCTAATAGTCTATTGTACATATTTTCTTGTATATTTTCAGTTTTCATTCATAATGGATAAATTATATTATATTCTTCACACAACAAACTTTACCGGAATCTTCTCTTTACTATATTGGGGGTGTTCCACGGTCAAGATTCTTTAAGGATTTTGAAGATTGCTAAAGCAAAGTGTCCCATAAATTCATAGCCTTTATAGGGTGTGTTCCAGGGTCAAGATTCCTTAAGAATATTGAACATTCTTAAAGGGAAGTGGCCCATGTAGAGTGTCCCACTTGATATTGCTGGAATATTTTTCTGCTCGCGGCAGCGAAAATTCAAGATAGGAATTTCTATCTTTAATTTTCGCTGCGATAATCTTGAATGGTCACGTGATGTAAACAAACCTGGAGGAGTTAGGCCAGGGCCTTCTTTTAGATTAAAAACCTTTTGTAAATATTATTACGCAGACAGATTTGTTTGCAAACTATTTTGAATAATTATTTTAGCATTTTCGGATCATTAATTTCTTTCAAATGAAGCAAATTAAATTTTTTTTTTTTTTTAAATCACCTCTGGTGGGCAAAAGAGGCCAGAGGCCTACTACAATTCCACCAGAGTTAGGGGAAAAACGGAAGAATGGTCAAATTAAAGGCCGACGTGACCTGATACATGACGTTTGAAGGTGTGTAAGTCGTAGGAAGTTGGAAAATAGAAGAAGGGAGTGTGTTCCAGACTTTACCGGTAGAGTACATGTAGGACAGAGCATAGCGGTTGAGTCTGGGGTCAGAGAGTTGGACAGAGAAAGAATGAGACTGTGTAGAAAGTCGAGTAGCACGAGCCCTTCTCAGTGGAGGAGGTATGCGACGAAAGAGTTCAGAAGAGCAGTGTCAATTGTAATAGCGATAGTATAGAGAGAGTGACGCAACAATTCGACGGGCAGAAAGAGATTGAAGAGAGTTAGTAAGAGCAAGAGAGTTGATAAGACGAAATGCCCTAGACTCCACCTTCTCTAGGAGAGCTGTATGTGTGGAACCACCCCAGATGTGCGAAGCATACTCCATACAGGGGCGAACAACACCCCTATACAGAGCAAGCAACTGGGGTGGCGTGAAGAAATTACTGAAGGCGCCTCAGAACACCCTAACCTCTTAGAAGCTTGTTTAGAAAGAGAAGTAATGTGATCTTTCCAAGAAAGATCACGAGAAAAGGAAACACCAAGAATATTAAGAACAAAAGAAGGTTTGAGTTGTGTTTTCGAAGAAGATATCATAGTTGTGTGGAAGATTGTGTCGAGTGGAGAGATGGAGGAACTGAGATTTTGAGGCATTGAAAACAACCATTTTTTCTCTGCCCCAATTTGAAATACGTGAAAGATCAGAGGTTAGTTGCTCCAAGGCTACCCTTCTCGAGTCTATCAACTGCTGCTGGGTGGGACGTTTTCCAAACTGGAAGGAATAATGAAGGGTGGAGTCATCAGCATAGGAGTGGATAGGTGATGAGGTAATAGAGAGAAGGTCATTAATGAAAAGCAGAAAAAGTGTTGGGGATAGGACAGAACCCTGAGGAACACCACTATTAATAGATTTAAAGGAAGAACGGTGGCCGTCTACAACAGCTGCTATAGAACGACCGGAAAGGAAATTAGGAGAGAAGATCACCGAAGAGAAGGATAGATTCCGAAAGAGGGAAGTTTTGGAAATCAAAGCTTTGTGCCAGACTCTATCGAAGGCTTTCGATATGTCCAGCGCCACAGCAAAAGATTCACCGAAATGCCGAAGAGCGGAGGACCAAGAGTCAGAGAGAAGGGAAAGGAGATCACCAGTAGAGCGTTTCTTACGAAAGCCATACTGGCGATCTGAGATAAGATTAGAAGAATTGAGATGTTTCCAAATCTTCCTGTTAAGGATAGATTCGAAAACTTTAGAAAGAACGGAGGTTAAAGAAATTGGGACGATAGTTAGAGGGTTGAGAGGGGTCCCCCTTCTTCGGCACAGGCTGAATGAGCGCACGTTTCCAGCAAGAAGGGAAGGTTGAAGTAGAGAAGACAAAGACGAAAAAGTTTACCAAGGCAGGGTGCAAGCTCGGAAGCACAAGTTTTGAGAACCACAGGAGGAATACCATCAGGACCGTACGCCTTCTTAGTATTAAGCTCAGAGAGAGCAGAAAAGACATCTTTAGAAGAAATTCTAATTTTAGGCATAAATGAGTTTGAGGGGGTTGAAGGAGGAGGAATAGCTCCGGAATCGTCTAAGGTTGAATTAGAGGCAAAAGTTTGAGCGAAGAGTTCAGCTTTAGAAGAAGGTAAAACAGCAGTTGTGCCGTCGGAAGATATTAAAGGAGGGAAAGAGGAAGAAGCAAAGTTAGAGTTGACATTTTTTCCAAAATGCCAGAAAGGGCGTGAGAAAGAAGAACCAGAAAGATTATTGCATTTTCTACGGAGAAAAAGTTTTTAGTGTTATGAAGGATAGATTTTGCACGATTCCGGGATGAAATATAAGTTGCATGAGTTTCTGGAGTTTGAAGAGGACGGTAATTCCTGAAGGCAGCATCCCTGCGGTGGATAGCATCGAGAACAAGCAGAGTTAAACCAAGGTTGTTAGGTTTAGTAGAAGGGAAAGAAATATGGAATGTACGCCTCCATGCCAGAGAGAATCACCTCGGTAATGCGTTCTGCACACTCCGAGGGACCCCTACCACGGAAACAATAATCATTCCACGGGAAATCAAAGAAGTACGACCGCAAGTCCGACCAGCTTGCAGTACCGAAGTGCCACAAACGTTTCCTTTCAAAAGAAGTCCTTTCTTCAAGTCTTTCCTGCGGAAGACTTGAAGAGATAGAAGAGGATACAGAGATAAGGTGATCGGAAGAACCCAGAGGAGGAAAGAGCTTAACAGTATAAGGAGAAGGATTAGAAGTTAGGAAAAGGTCTAGAATGTTGGGTTCATCTCCAAGACGATCAGGGATACGAGTAGGGAGCTGCACCAACAGCTCAAGGTCGTTTTGGATAGCGAAATGGAAGGCACGTTCACCAGCTGTATCATGAGAACTAGAAGAAAGCCATTGGCGGTGGTGAACATTGAAATCACCTAATATGATGATTTCAGAGAAAGGAGAAGAAGAGAGAATGTGCTCTATTTTGGAGTTTAAATAGTCGAAGAACTTAGGATAGTCAGTAGAATTAAGAGATAAATAAACAGAACAAATGAATTTAGTCGTAGAATGGCAAGCGAGCCTAAGCCATAAGGTAGAAAATTCGGAAGACTCCAAATTAGAGACACGAGAACAAACGACATCGTTGCGCACGTATCCACAACAACCGCCTTTGGCTGAATATTGGGGATAGAGACAGTAGGAGGAAACAGAATAGGGTTTGCTATCAGAATGCTCAAACATCTGAGTTTCGGTCAAGAATAAGAGGTGAGGTCTAGAAGAAGAGAGGTGATGTTCAACAAAGTGGAAATTGAAATGTAGACCGCGAATGTTGCAGAAGTTAATGAAAAAAAGATCGTGCAAGGGCAAGTTGGCGTAGCTTGGTGGCACCAACCCCATTACAGAGGCCACCAACTCCCAAGTGATGGGGAAGGAGTAAATGAGGGGCATTCTTATATCGTAGCATCTCCGAGGCAGTTATATGTTTCGCCATTTTTTCTATTTTAAAGGTAATGTAGGAGTAAGCGCTTGTAAATTTGTAGGAACATGAGAAGGGAGTTGGGGGAAGTGGGAGCATAGACACTCCCATGTGGGACGAGGGTACACTAGATACCCTCTGAGTAGGTGAAACGAGAAAAGGAACTAACCAAAGGGCAACGGAGTGAAACGGGATGGTCTAGCTCACCCTATCACTCCGTGGTTAATCCTAATGTGGGGTACCTTCATCGCTTCGGACGGCGCTACGTCCTCGCCCTGAATTATTTTCAATTATTCAAAATTTTGTCGATTCCAATGTTTTAACCATGGCTGCTGTCAAAGTTTTTTTTTTTTTTTTTTTTTTTTAAATCTTCGTTTGACTCGTAAGTTATCTTATACATGGCCTTAATGATATTAATTAAATTAAGTGATTATTTAAGTTAATTAAATGACTGATTAAATTAGATTTCAAAATATATCTATGTTTATATATGCATCAGCTGATAATCGTTAAAGCGAAGTGTCCCACTTATATTCAAGATTCTAGGCTAGTAGCCAGAGGGAGATCATGACATGGTGCGCGCCCGTAATGCGGGCGTCCAAACGAAATTTCAAATATTATAAAGCAAAAGCAAAAAAAAAAAAAAAAACTTATATACACCTTTAAGAGCTTTTACTCCAATCCCTTTACTGTATACTGAATCGTTTTGGTCCCCTTTTGAGAAACGGGTTTTATGTAAAAATTAGCTATAATTATCAATAATAGTTAATTTATTTATTGAATACATACATAATATATATATATATATATATATATATATATATATATATATATATATATATATATATATATATATATATATATATATATATATATATATATATTATATATATATATAAGGAGAGATGAAGGTTTGAGTTGTGTGTTTTCGAAGAAGATATCATAGTTGTGTGGAAGATGTGTCGAGTAGAGAGATGGAGGAATTGAGTTTTGGTGGCATTGAAACAACCATGTTTCTCTGCCCCAATTGAAAGTGCAAGAGAGATAAAAGGTCAGCTGCTCCAAGGCTATCTTCCGTATTATTCTTAATCATATGCTTAATTATATATATATATATATATATATATATATATATATATATATATATATATATATATATATATATATTATGGGGGCTAAAATGAGCCCCAGGATGGTATGTGGTGGTTGATGTAGGCCCACACACCAGGTGTGTGACTCTAGGATGAGGGTTGAAGAAAAACAGGCTGGGATTTTTCGTTTATTTTAACAAAAATAAATTTGGGATCCAAAACTCAACACAACAAGTAAATAAGACAGAAACCCTGTCTGCAAAAACAAAAGTTAAAATAG